>JBAMYA010045838.1:0-11426 GCA_037176975.1 Arrhamphus sclerolepis | reverse complement strand
TACAAGACCACTGATAATCTCCCTCCATCTGGGGCTCCACGCAAGATCTCACCCTGTGGGGTCAAAATGATCACAAGTACCTCCTCCAGGGTTTTAGCGCTGACAGGACTAAAGGTTGTCAATCTGATCAAACTGTTGTTGTGTGGCTGCAGTTCTGGGGGAGCTCCAGTGTTCAGTGTTGATGTTTCAGTAGCGATTCTGATGTTTTTGATTTTAATGCCAAAGAAAGGTGCAAACTCATTACACCTATTCTGAGTCATAAAATCAGGAGCTAACTCAACAGTGGCAAAAAGCAGCCAATTGTTATTGATATTCCTGCTGATCATGTCAGAAAAATAGGCTTGTCTAGCCTTTTTAATAACAGCTGTAAGTATGAATGCTTTCTTTAAAGATTTCAGAATGAATGAGTCGATGGCTTTTCCTACATTTATGCTCAGCTTTCCTGCACTCTCTTCCACAGCTGGACAGTTTCTCCACGGTGTTTTCCGCTTACCAGACAATACTTTTTACCTTTTCAAGGGCCATAACATCAACATTTTTAAGTGTTTTAGATTCAAAATTTTCAAGAAGCACATCAACAGACTCAGATCTTGGACTCACTGACATATACATAGATATGACTTCCATGAAAGGGTGAGCAGTCTGATCATTTGTAAACCGTTTTCTCACAGAAACTGACTCTGTTTGGGCGACTGGAGAAACTGACATTTCAAAGAAAACACAGAAGTGGTCAAAAAGGCCAACATCTTTTACAGCAGTGTTAGAAATATCAACAGCCTTGCTGTTTACCAAATCCAGCATGTTTCCTCGTTTATGTGTGGCCTCATTCACATGTTGTAGCGGATCAAAAGTTTCTAACACAACACAGAATTCACTGGCAGTTTTGGACGATCAATGTGATTGCTAGAATCACCAACAATGACAACATGGTTGAAATCTGCTGTGATAACAGCAAGCAGCTCAGAGAAGTTGTTGATAAAACCTGCAGAGAACCTTGGAGGTCTGTATAACAAGATTTTTGGATTGCCATTCAGCACAAAACACAGATTCAAATGAATCAAAAACACCATATTTTAACTGTTCGCACTGAAATGTGTATTTAAATAAGGCAGCAACACCACCACCTTTCCTGTTTGTTCGAGAAACATTCAATGAGTTAAAGTTTGGAGGCGCTGACTCAATGAGAACTGGAACACTCTTACTATCGTCTAACCAGGTTTCAGTTAAAAGCATCATATCAAGATTTTGCTCTGTAATAAAATCATTAAGAATGACTTTTTGAGAGATAGAACATTTAGCAGAGCTACCTTTTGTAAAGTTAGTTGTAGTAGTAGGGACCTGAATGGAATCTTTGAAACAGGGAATCTTTACTAAATAATTTCTTTTGTGTGGCAAAACTACAGATGCCGCTCTCTTTCTAAGACCTATAAACACAGGAATAGAGACAGCAGCTGGAACATTGAGTCTTGGTTTGTCCTGGAGGCATTCTTTAATGTGATCATCCTCATGACATGGACCCAACAAATCAGCAGTGAAGGGGGAGGAGGTGCAGGGCAGTTTTTGGATGCAGGTTTTAAGGCTGGCTGGGGGCTTAGGACTAAAGGTGGAAGTGTGTAGGGGAGATGTCAGGGATGACAAAAAAGGAGGTGTACAGGGTAGTGGAAGGGATGTGAGCTTGGACCCAGCAGTGATCAGTTCATTCATCTGGGCAGGGGAGGAGGCTCACATGGAGACAAGGGCTGGAGGAGGATGTAAGGGGGGAAAAGGGAGGTGATCTCCTTTATTTGGGAGTCATCAGGCTGGACGAGCGATCTCTCTCTCTACGCTGAATATCCTTGGGGGTGGAACCTCCTGTGGGTGGGGTCTGAGGAGCCTCAATCTCAACATTTCTGATGGGTTTTGTCTTATCTTTTGTCTGGTTGTCCTGCATCTTCTTGTCTCCTGTCCTTGTCAGAGAGACCTGACAGATGACACACAGGGTAAAACAGATTATATAACAGACTAACAGTCTTACTCCTGATTTATTGAGATGAATTCCATTGACCTGAAAAAGATGTTTTAGGTCCCAGAAAAAAGTTGAAATTGTCAATGACGTGTACTCCATGTGAGGAACACACAGCTGAAAGCCATGTGTTCAGAGTCAGCAGTCTGCTGAATCTCTCCATTCCACGTCCAACTGGAGGTAGAGGCCCGCTGATGAACACCTCAGAGTCTCTAACAACTCAGTCACATCTTTTTTTTTTTCAGATTGCTGTTTCACAATGTCATTTGTCCCTGCATGTAAGATTATGTATTTTTTTGTTGGATGTGTCTGTCATTCTCTCTCTTATGTCAGAGACTGTGTTCTTGGGAAATCAGTATATTTGGATGTTTTTGCAGCTTAAATCAGCTTCACATTCTTTATGGCATCATCACCCACAATCAAAATTTCTGTCCCAGTCATTTGATTTCCACTGTTGGTCTTCCCTTTAAGTTTCTTTCCTTACCCTGTTTTGTGAAGCTTGAGAGGTTTCCAGGTCATTGGGCGGACATCTGGGTTCCTTCAATAGCGGTGAAACTCTATTGTGAAGCTTTATGCTTTGTTGCAGGGGAGGTTTACCACTCATTCTGCTCTTAGTAGGTGCCCACATCTGAGCTTTGCCAACTGCAGGAATTGATGAAGTTTTCTGTCTGGATGGTAGAGCAGACCATCCTGTAACATCGCTGATCTCTGGATGCTGGACTTGGGTTATCACTTGTCCTCCCAGTTCTCTGGAAAGTGATTTATCCTTCGGCTTGGCACCCAAAGAGTTCCAGGGAGGACAGCTGCTTCCAGATTTACTGCCAGCCACTTTTATTTCTCCTTTCATAGAGGTCTGCTTTGTGGCTTGTGCACCATTTAACGTTATGCTACATAGTTATTCGTTAGCACACTCCTGATCACTACTCGGTGGTAATGTTGTTTCCTCCCCACATAGTCCATTCACCTCCAGCATTTACCTCAAGCTGCTCAGTCTTTGTCTCAAGCACTGAAATCTTCTGCTGGAGTTTGTGATAATCATCCATACCGAGGGGAGGCATCTTAGCTGTGGAGCACCACAGAGTCGATCTCTAGCACAGACTTGTGCTGATAAGCCATGTCCGTAAGTAAAAACTAACAAAAAGCAGTAAAATCCTCTCTTAAATCAAGCTGTGATGATTAATAGCATCCTAGATACTGCTTCAGGATGTCTTCTTTTTCCTTTTTGTTAAGTTGATAAAAGAGAGCTAAAGAGGAAAAATGAAAAGCAAAGCAGAGAGCATAGCGGAAAAAGCGTCTGCACTGTAGCAAAGCAGGTAGTGTTAACTGACGTAAGGAGGTGACGTTAACTGAAATTCCATCTTTCTTGACCAGTTCATTTCATGACAAAATGAGTGTGTCCTGCGATCCAGGAGAAGAGCTATTTGTGCTCAGAGGCATGGAGCCCACTGAAGTATGGGCAGAGGATGCTGATCCACAAGTGGAGGTATAGGATATATCTTCAAAGGCGCTTTCCACATTGGTTAAGGTTAGCGTCACTGTTGGATGTCCAGCAATATACACCACCTTAATTGTGTTCTTGCCCTTGATGCTACTTATTGATGTTAGAGAAAAAAAAATCTCAAGTCAGTATCTTTATAATGTAAACCAAAGTATTCATTAAGCCCAAATGTCCCTCTCACAAGAGACTGAAGTTCACCTAGGGTCTCTGGTATTCCATGGGACAAATCCAGTTTATGATTGCCATGGCCCTGAAGAATGATCCTAAATTTGGCAGAATCAGACATTGCAGCATCTGTAAGTTGAACCATATCACATGTTTGAGAGATTCTGACAAGACACTGATCTAGTTACATAGCAAGCTGAGTTCTTGAAGCGAAAGCATGTGCTTATATTGACCACAGATTTCTCCATTTCTAACCTTTAACATTAACTACCATGAAAAGACATTGTTTCTCACAAGTTTTATGCTTCTCATACATTACAAACTTGTCAAAAGTAAAAATCCACAAATTCCAAATGCAAAATGAAGAGCCCATCTAGGTAAAATATTAACATATAAAACAATACGTTTTATAAAGCTGACATCTAAAAACAAATGCTTTAATTTTTTTCATCATTACAATGGTGGAGCCAGGAAAAGGGTCATCATGCACTCTCATTATGCTAATACAGTGCTCCAGTCTCCAGTAAAGCATAACACATTTTCTAATGCCAAAAGAAGTAGGTACACGTGGCTACGGCAAAGCAGAGAAATTGTACATTAAACAGATTTCTCATTATTTGAAGAGTCTTTCCAAAAGTGAGTAGCAATTACTTGTGCTTAAGTATGGAGAAAATAATGGTATTATTGATTTTTTTTTTTTTTTTTATTCTTTGTGAATAAGGAGAGTGAGGGGATAAGGGAGAGAAGAAAGGGGCATAGAGATAAACATCTGCTGCAACTCTGAAAGACAAGAAAACACACAATGGGCACACAAACAAGACATTGGAAGACAGAAATTGGGAATCTGAAAGGGAGAGGAAAACACAAAAAACAGTAACCATCCCAGGTCTCTAAAACTGAATGAAGACCACTGCAATAATTTGTCCTCATCAAAACTGTGGAGTGAGCAGGTGTGTATGTATATATATGTGTGTGTGTGTGTGTGTAAGTACAGTTCAGGCAAAGTCTTGTATACACCCGAAGAGTGGAGGAGGGGGGTACAACCACGCCACCCTAGAGACCAGAATCAGACATGGAAGACCCCCAGACCCAGACAACCAGCAGCCTCCACAGGGACCAGAAGAGGGAAAGGAGGAAGTCCACCGCCAGCAAGCCCCACCCCAGCCCAGCAGGCAACAGAGGGAAGTTCTGGGGAGAGCCCCCATGACTGTGGAAGAAGGCAGCCAGGGAACCTGCGGTGACAGGCCAGGGCCCCCGCAGGGCACCAGCCACCCAGTGCAGGCCAATAGCAGGGCCGAGAGATCCATGCCCTCCGGGGCCACACCCCCCGCCTGCCGAAAGGCCCACCCAGAGAGACAGTGCCCACCCCAGTGTCCAAGGTGGAAACCCCAGAGCCAAAGGTGTGCCAAGCTGCAAGAGCATCGGGGGAAACCGGAGAAGGTCATTATTGATTGTTTTAAATGGTCTCGTGTTACAACGACATGATAAGAACTGATGATGAGAACTTTGACTTCTATGATAAAGAAATGAAGCGCCTCAGAGTCACCATTCAATTTCCTGCAATGGTGTATGCTGCCATTGGGAAAATGTCAGACAACTCACTTTGGTCAATAACTTTTTTAATTCTTGTGTTCTCAAGCTCATAGCTTCTGAGATGCTTGATTTACCACACATTTAAACTCTGAACCCAGCTTCTCCATTCACAACAACTATCTGGACCAACTCCACAAAATCTGGCAGACCAACTGTGGTGCCATATGCCAAGGTTATTCCTGTAGAACTGGTACCACTGCACACACTGTTTGCAATTTGGACCGTAGACTCACCAGGGAATTTTGTTTCCACTGCTCTCCTAATGTCATCTCTCAGAACAGTCAAATCCACAGTTGACAGCTTTGTTACCTGAAGAAATGGTTGGAGAGTGTTAACAGAATGCAGATGGTATGCAAGCATTAACTGATGTTTCACTGCAAGAGACAACAGTGTGTTTCAAAAATTATGGGTATGTCTGACCACACGCTTGAAGAAGCTGTGCTTAGCATCAAAACGCATGGTCCATGAGGGCCAAAAACCCTGATCAGTTAAGGGTAGTGCTCCAGAAAATGATGTTTTGGAATAAGACCTTCCAGAGGAAAGGCCTCCAGGAATCTATGCCAATGCTCAGAAATCTTGTTAAGGAAGCAAATAGTTGAGTGTGTGTGAATAGAGGAAAGGACCATTTCAACTATGTCCTTAAGGTTCAGAACGACCAACCATGCCAGTTCATTCTGTTATTCTTTCTCCAATTATTAAGGGCAGGAGACAAAGCAAAGCCCAGTTTTCATGAGCATTACCACCAACAGTGTTTCTTGCAGCAAATGTTGATGGCACTGGTTTTGGGGCATCCGTTTCATCTGCCCATCTGTATGGGAACTCTTTAATTATTGTTTAGTTTGTCAAGGGTGAAATATTTCATCCTGATAAAAGTATTAAGACATAGTACTAACTCTAAAGGTACAATGCCTTCAAAGAGATCATGTAGCAAATCTGGTGGGTACCCAGATAAAACATCAAAATGTTTTAGCTTTTCACTCAGTGAGCACTGTCTATCCCACTGTTACTCGATAACAGTGGGATAGACTTTTATCTTCTATTGCCGTCTTTATATGCATCTTGTGCTCCTGTATTGTCCTAGGGCAAAATGCTCCTGTTCTGACTTTTCCTACTTGGAACTGAGATCTTTCTGCTAGACAAAACCTGCAGACATGAGTACCAGAGAAGCTTTCCACAAACCCTCCAATACAGTGGGCACTGTGGTTATCTGTAGCAACACAATACACAGTACCTCTCACTCATATGCCTGTGGAGGAATGAAGGAATGTAAAGTCCCTCCTCTTCCAGGCTTGCAAGATCTTTTAGAAGCGGTTTTAACATGACACTGTAGTCAAACTGTTTTAAATCATTAGCCTTGCTAAGTAGATTGATGTAAGTGAGGATCTGAGCAAAGGTGGTACATTACAGAGAACCCAATATACAGCAGTAATCGTGTGTTTTTTTTTTTTTTTTTTTTCCCTTGAAGTACCAAGTGGATTACACACTTCAAAATAATCCACATACAGAATTGAAGAAATGGATGGATTATTTTCTCTAAGAGATTTATTGTTTTTAAAATTAGTACCATTATGAAATGACCTGTACTGGTTTTCAGAAATGTTGTTCTTCAAAGCTGTGTGTGAACAAATGCTGGATTTGCTTTTTCTTCAAGATTTCATGTAATGACTTTAAGATGGGCATATATTGAAAACTCTGCTGCTCCCTGGAGCTTAGCAAATACTCAGTGGGTTCAACCCCAGAAAAAAAAACGCTCTTTGTAATACTCTCTTCTTTTGTAGTAGAAGTAGAAAGTGGGTCATTACTCCTTAAAGATGATGTAATAGGATTGTGTTCACACAGTTCTGTCACCATGTCTGATATCAACATGTCATCAACCTCACAATTATGCTTCTTAAAGTACAACTGTAAAATATCTTTTAAAATAGAAGCTGAGTCCGATGAAGAAATGAAATGCAGTTCTTCCACTAACTCATCAATACACCTCTGAGGTACAGTGAATTTGCTTTCCAATTTCAGTAGCAAGTGAGACAGATTAAGTTGGGCAATTCTCGAGATTCATCCTCTTCTGGAATTTCACTTACTGTTTCCTGAGTACTTTCCTCAAAAACACGATCATCTCCTGCCACTAAAGGTTGGACAGAAGCTCTGAAAAAGTTCAGGCTTATTGTCATCCAGTGAGTGAGGAGTGTGAGAAGCAAATGTCCCATGATTATTTGTTTTGAAATAACAGTTATCAAAAACACAAGAGATGGTTTCCTTTTTTTTTTTTTTTTTTTTTTTCAGGAGACGGCTAAGGTCTTCTTTTTTTGTTGTAATAGTTTCTATAGAGCAGCATGGACCTTTAAAATGCAGAATTTTTGGATGCCTCCTTGATGTATGGGATAACTCTCACAGGCCAAAATGATGCAATTTAAAAAAGGTACCATTATGTGTTGGAGATTTTTTTCAATAGGGCAAGATTAATTACTAATGCCTTATATTGGTTGACGATCTGATATTTCTGTTAAGGTTTATAGCAACAAGTGGCTTCTTTCTGACTTGAACAAACAACTACAAATATACATGGCGGCTTCTTGCCGCTTAATTTTGCAGGAATTAACTAATCTCTTATAATCCTCACATTCATCCACAATAGCAAAATATTTGTGGTTAAGACATGCTTCAATTTGTAATGCAAAACTATATTTAACCTACACCTAACACGTGCTTCACAAACTTAAAACTAGAAAAGCACTCAGGGAGCGCAGACCTCCGCCAAGCAGCACAGTTCCCCCACATATTGTGCCTTACACCTAAAAAAAATATTCCTATATGTGCTTTATCTATTCTATTGGATTATTTGACCATGAAAACATACCCTTAGCAATTGGAATCACATTTATATCATTATTAGCTTAATAGTTATTAGCGAAAATCAACATTTTCGTAATGCCGATTTTCTATTTCTATTCTATTTTCAACTATTATAGATACATCTGTTAACATACTTCTGTTTCAGCAGATTGTCAGCTACAATTTGGTGTTAGTTGCATGTCTTTATCTTCATTTGTTACCTCAGTGTTGAAAAAGATGATAACCCCCGACTTTTTTCATGTTCCGAATCTTAGTATCCAGATTATTGCAGGATTTGGGTCATACTTTTACACATTATTGATGCTATCATGACCATGTCCCCTTTTTGTTTTTTGCCAAGCATTCAGAGCATTTATTGTGGAGATGTATACACATATCGTGAAAATGGCCCTATCTTGCAATGATAAAGAATCCCTAAAATTCCTGGATCCAGACAGTGATCCGGATCACCTCCAAAATTTAATAAATTATTCACTGTCCCAATTTGGACAGTTTTTTTTTTTTAATGAAAATCCGTCCATAACCTTTTGAGTTATGTTGCAAACAGACAAACCAACACCAGCAAAAACATGATGCGGTCAGTGCTAACCAAACCACATACAGCCAGTATCGATATTAACTAAGAATGAGGAAAAAACAAACTGTCATGTATCTCCAACTTTAAATTGTTGCTACGCATTATGTTCCACAAAAATTAACATAATTTGGGTGTTGTGAAAAACAAGCACTTTAATCAACTAGTTAGCTAAACATCTTTAAAGTCGCTGTGCAGAGCTATTTTTAAATTTATTTCCATACAAAAACAAGCTTTTTGCAGAGTATGTTGTTGACTATTTTGCTTGGTAAAGGAAAAGGGAACTTACCAAACGACAGTCTTAAATGAAACTTGAAGAATGTCCTGTCCTCTTGTTCTTCTTGGGGTGGTCTGACCCTTGATCCAGTCAGCACCAGTTCCAGTGACCTCTCTGATTGGTTTAAGTAGAAAACTGAGTTTCAATTTATAATTTGATGTTGTTAGGTGATGCAAATCTGCTTGTTGAAAATGTGGAAATTATTCAGTAAAAGCACCCATTATTTTAAGTTTCACTGATTTCTAGGAGTAAGTTGCCAACGTACACATAGTACATGTAGTAAACTTAATATTGTGTGCTGAAAATTCACTTTATTTCAAGTTTTACAGACTAACACCATGAATCATTTCTTAGAGTGTACTGTAAAAAAATTAATTCACATTAATACCTTCATGTGGGCAAAGCAAATAATCAAATTTTAAACTTTCATGACACACAAACATGTGCACCCAAATGTTTGCTGTGCTTAACAACTCAACACAGCCTGGTATTTCACTTTAGGCTCAATGCACCAACAAGACTGACAGCATGTGACAAGTTGCCCGTCTGTTTCCTAAATTGTACAGTGTGAACCCAACATTTAGACGTGCAGCACAGCAACCCTGGAGGACTGGAATTGAACACCCCGACTTAGATGTTAAACAAGCCTGGTGTGTTCACCCACTAGACTAGTATTACCAAACCGCCTGTCTACTCCTGCTACAGAAGTCTTTTTAGTGGCAGAGGCATCTGTCACAAGTAGTGAACAGAAAGCCCTGATCACTGTTATGAGGCAGGCGCTCTGGGTTCAACAGTTTGTATTTCCAGTGTAGACGAGTGCACATTATTTCTCCACATCATCCCACAGCGATCACACTTCTCTTTCCCCTGCTATTACAGCAGAATCGTCTGACCTTTCCATGGCTGAGGAAAATTGGCACTGCTGCCAAGGAGTCCTTAACAATTGCTCTCACCATTTCCTTGGACATTCAGTAGAGGCCACATCCTTCAGACTTTGATTGATGGCACAGAATATAGCCAAGAAAATGGCTCCCTGATTGGCTCAATGCTCTCATTGGCAAGTAGTCCAATCTACTCGTCCTTCTTTGACTGTTAGTCGACATTTGCCTGTCAAACCGCCCAAGAAAGACAAGAAAAAGAGAGTGTCTGTTTAGTCCTGTATGCCATTCTGATAAGTTTATAATCGCTGCTTGATCTTGTCTAAGTACCATATACTATTTTATGATTTTCTGCTCTTGAACACTGTTCAGCACAAAAACAGCAACAATATCCTAAAGTGCTCTGCGTTTTGATGCCAGAATCGTTTGGAAATACACTCCACTGTCTTGACAGGTTGCTTCGCTGCTCGAGAAAATTGTGTTTGTGATTGGAGGTCTCAGATACAAACCGCTCATAGGCGGAGGCTGCAGTCCTCAAACACAACCTGTTTGTACTGTGCAGAACAGATGGGATTAACTAGAAAATGCCATAATTGCTGATGTTTTTGTTGTTTGGTTTGAGAAATTGACTCATTTTCCAAGTTAGTGCTGAGGCCTCTCTTGGACTGATAAACATAGTGAGTCGTGTTAATTACAGGACATGAGTAATTATACTAAAAGGATAAGTTGCCTGGAGTTTTATTTGACTGGTATTGCCTCACACAACAGGCATAATATGCATAACACTCACTTTTCCATTAACTTTACAATGACATTTTAAATAAAATCTTTAATTTAGCCACAGAAGTAGCTTTGTGCTTGCTAATGTTTTGTTTTTTTTAGCCATCCATACTTAAAGAGAGAGAAGATTAAATTGGGGGGGCTTTTTATTGGCCATGAGATGAAAACCTTGTGTTGGTCACCAATATATAATTATCAAATGAAGTTGATTAGTTGTGATAAAACACAAAACAGCCAGTTAAATTAGGAGAGGAGATAAAGCAAAAGTCTTACAAAAAAATAATAAAAAAATCTCTCATAACAGCTACGGTGTGAACTTACCTCTGAGGTGCAACATAGTTTGTTTCTTTCTTCACAGAACAGAAACTAAGGGTGATGCTGGCAGGTTATGATAGTAACTGATTGATAACATCAATTCACTGCCTAATATATTGCAAATAAAAATATAAAATCTGAGAACTTGTAACTAAGAATTCTAAATCTGTAACTAAAATTTCTGAAACCATGCTTGCAGCAGACAATGAGCTACTAGATCTCAGCTATGTCCCACCTCTTCTGCTGTTGATTCACATGGCGCTGAGTTGACAATCATTTCAGATATTCAAATCAAATTTATTTATAAAGCGCATAATAAAAAGAATAATAAAAAAAAAATTGTAAAAGCCATTACACATCCAAGGTTATAAGAGAAATTTCAAAAAAGCATCTACACCCAGTCATTCTCTCTCTCTCACTCACTCACTCACTCACACACACACACACACACACACACACACACACACACACACACACACACACACACACAC
>JBAMYA010045837.1:0-11427 GCA_037176975.1 Arrhamphus sclerolepis | reverse complement strand
CATCATTTTCTCGTATTTTACTTTTCTTCATGTCTGCACTAGCTCCGCAAGCGCTGCAGTCCTCCTCTGTCCCTGTTCGGCCAGCTTTTATGGAGGGAGTTCTTTTACACTGCTGCAACCAACAACCCAAACTTTGACCGGATGGAGGGAAACCCTATCTGTGTCCAGGTGAGTCTTAATAGGGAGAAGGTATGTGTTGGGGAGCTGACCTTGGTATTTCTAATGTGTTGTTCTCCAGGATTATTATAGTTTTTATTTTTTTGTTTGTATTTTTATTTCAGTTTGATTGTTTATTTCAGTTTAGTTTTAGTTAATTTAACAAGCAAATTCATAGTATTAGTTTTAAAATTTGGTTTAGTTTCATTTTAGTCTTAGTTTTAGTTTTTGAGGTGTTGACTTAAAGATATTGACAAAAATCTAGGATGAAAGAATCCTGTCAACAATGCCATATGGGAAAAAAAGCAATCTTTTGTTCTTTCCTTTGAGTAATTAAAAAAGGAAGTGTCAACAGTCAAAAGGTGCTGGCAGCCAGTGACATGGAGGAAATTCAGGCTGATTTGAAGACCAAGCTCTGGGCCAGTAGATGATGAACCTGGTCCTTCGTCTGAAGTCTCTTGTCATATTTTAGAAATCTAAGTCCTTTTGTGCTTTTAAAATTTCTAAGGTTACAAAACTGTTTCAAAAGTAATAGAGCACAACGTTTAACAAGCACAGGAGACAAAGAAAATCCTGGGTTCTAAAAGAGCTTTATTCCATCACAGGGTCCAAAGTCTGAGTTATTTCTGCAGAAAGAACTGAACTTTCACAGCAGGTCAACAGGTTATATACTTTTGACTAGAGGCGTGTTTAATGCTGTGCCAGGCTCATCCTTACTGGTGTATTAGGTGGTCTCATCTTCAGTACTTTTCCATCATCTAATCTTAATGCTGTTCTCACACTGCACTTGATGCAGGAGTGTTCACGCTGCGCTCAGTCCCTCATTCACCCCCACAAAGATGAGTCCAGGCAGCCTGACACCAGATCGCAGTGCAAAAACAATGAATGTCACCAAAAATCAAAAAGCAGGATAACATTTTATTAACCTTTTCAGACAGCAGTCTTTGCCTGAACAGGTAGTATTTTTCAATCAATCAATCAATCACTTTATTTATATAGCTCGATTTTTACAAACACAGAGGTTTCCAAAGTGCTGCACAACATGATAAAAACACAAAAGCAGAAAAAAACACTCTACATGAAATCAAAAGCTAAAGAAAAAAGGTGGGTTTTAAGAAGAGTCTTAAAATGAGACAGAGAGGATTCCTGTCTTATGTGCAGCAGCAGTTCGTTCCAGAGTTTTGGGGCTGCGACAGCAAACACTCGATCCCCTCTGAGCTTGAACCTGGATGGAGCCTGGTCAGCTGACCTGAGGGATCGTCTAGGAGTGTAGGGGTGCAACAGCTCAGAGAGGGAGGGTGTTGCAAGTCCATTCAGGGCTTTAAAAAAATCATTTTGAAATGAATACTAAAGTGAACGGGCAGCCAGTGAAATGACGCTAAAATAGGTGAGATGTGCTCATACTTGCTTGTGCCAGTTAAAAGATGTGCAGCAGTATTTTGCACCAGCTGAGGACGACTAATGGAGGACCTACTAACCCCCATATAAAGAGCATTACTGTAATCCAGCCTAGTGGTCACAAAGGCGTGAATTACTGTCTCAAACTGTCGTCTTTGGAGGACTGATTTGACATTTGCCAGCTGCCTTAACTGAAAGAATCTGGTCTTCACCACAGCTTAAATCTGGTCATCAAATTTGAGATCCACGTCCACTTTTACCCCCAAATGTTTTACAGTTGGGGTGGGGGGTTGGGCCTGGTCCAGGCCTCCAGAGCAAACCGCAGTCTCGTTGCACTTCCTTGTACTCTGGGTTTCGATTAAAGAATGTGTCTAGCAGAAACTTGTAGCTGTAAATCTGCCTTAGATGTTGGGTAACACAACACGACGAAGATGTACGACAAAACACTGTGACTTATACAAAAACGTTGTGTTGTTGGGAGAGAAAGAACCCACAGCATACATGCGCTGCCATCTTAGAGGAAAAAAAACATCAGCCTAAACAAGTATTTAAACACTAAAAAATGCTCAATGTTGATAAACAGGACTTGTATCTCTTGTTATCTGTTTGTCTCCAGATCCCGTGGGATCAGAACCCAGAGGCATTAGCCAAATGGGCTCAGGGCCGGACTGGATTCCCCTGGATTGATGCCATCATGACACAGTTGAGACAGGAGGGCTGGATCCACCACCTGGCCCGGCACGCTGTGGCCTGTTTCCTTACACGAGGAGACCTGTGGATCAGTTGGGAGAGCGGCATGAAGGTTAGGGTGTCATTCCTCCTGGTGCCTCCAGTGGCAGAGGTCCTTCTCCTTCAAAGTGACACTCCTTTATTGCCTTTGTACCCGTGTTCCTCCAGGTGTTTGAGGAGCTGCTGCTGGATGCTGACTGGAGTGTGAATGCTGGCAGCTGGATGTGGCTGTCCTGCAGTGCATTCTTCCAACAATTCTTTCACTGCTATTGTCCTGTTGGCTTTGGAAGGAGAACTGACCCATCAGGAGACTACATCAGGTGTCTTCTGCCGCACCACTGACTGTCATCTCCATATTAAATCTTGTAGACTTATTTTTAGTTTAATTATCCCCTGAAAGGTTTACCACATTCTGTCACATCTAGGCCCAAATTGAACTTGGGGCTTTATCAACTCTCTGTAATGTGATTTTTAGTTCTTTGTAATGTAAGCCAGTGTTTTTAAACCCTGGTCCTCAAGGCACACTGTCCTGCATGTTTTAGATGTTTCCCTGCTTGGTCACATCTGATTGGATGGCCATCAGCTTGTCTTCAAGGTCTACACAAGTCTGTCAATGACCCACTAATTAGAGCCAGGTGTGCTTGAGCAGGGAAACATCTAAAACATGCAGGACAGCGTTCCTTTAGGACCAGGGTTGAAAAACACTGATGTAAGCAACAAAACGAACACAGTTTCAGTGATGCTTCTCTGAATTGACCTGCAGGCGTTACATCCCTATCCTGAAGGACTACCCAAACCGGTACATCTATGAGCCATGGAATGCCCCTGAGTCACTGCAGAAGGCAGCTAACTGTGTGGTGGGAGTGGATTACCCTAAACCCATGATCAACCATGCAGAGAGCAGCAGGCTCAACATTGAGCGCATGAAGCAAGTTTACCAACAACTCTCTCATTACAGAGGACTCAGTAAGTTGTGTTTTGGGGGTGAGGAGTGAGCCTCAGCATTCCATTAATTTTTGATTGGTCATAATCAAAATCAGTCAGCAATCCCCTTTGTCTTTTAGCCATTGTTACACCAATAATGTTACATTCAAATGCTGCATTATTTATGGAACAATCCCAGATACTGCAGTGGTACGGTTTAGTGCTCACAGTGACTCATCTGTGTTTCTCATTTAGAACCAGTGCAAAAAAAAGCCTGTGGCAAAGGTATAACTATGTTTCTGCTGAAAATTGGCCCGAAATTCCTTCATATCTAACTATTTTAGATTTAAATCTGACAACTAAGAACAATTCTTCGCTATCTGTAAACAGTGTGTATAACAGCAGAGAAAACCCCTTTAAATGTTCTGTTTTCAACTTGAAATTTTACAACTTTTCCTGGATTGACCACAAAATAGGAACAAGAAAAATGTATCATTTTCTTTACATTAACATTACAGTTGTACACCAACAGGGTACAAAGATTTTCTTTGGGTCACTTTCTGCAGTCAAAGTCACAGTCATGGAGTCGGTTACACACTGAAGAGGGAGGGGGGGGTCATCCTGGAGATGAGAAAATTGTAAAGGGAAAGGAAAGGTGTATAAGATGGCGGTGAGGACCCCCCCCCCTCCATGAAAAGACAGGTGGCAGAGATGGAGGTAGCAGAGGTTAAAATGTTGAGGTTCTCTTTGGGAGTGAGTGATGAGGATGGACAGCATCAGGAATGAGGACATCAGAGGGACAGGACATGTCAGATGTTTTAGAGAGAAAGTCACAGCAGCCAGACTGAGATGGTTTGGACATGTACAGAGGAGGGATGGTGAAGATATCAGGAGGAGGATGATGAGCTTGGAGCTGCCAGACAGGAGGCCTAAAGAAGACCATCTATGGATGTACTGAGAGAGGACATGAAGTTAGTTGGTGTAAGTGGAGAGGATGCAGAGGATGGAGTTGGATGGAGGCAGATGATTGGCTGTGGCCACTCTGAAGGGAACAGCCGAAAGGAAAAGAAGAGTGCTGTAAGAAATATTAGTATTTATTATAAATTTACCTGAGTGAAGAAAACAATTAAGGCAGTTGTCCTGTAATAAAAATGAAATAGCTTCAATATTCACAGTTTGTGAATGATGACTGGTTGTTTCTTCATGAGAAGTAGATTTGGCATTTTGAGTTAAATTTGTGAGTGTACACAATGTTAAGGCATCAGCACAGGGAAGTTAATGTCCCACGACAAAATCCAGAATGAGATGGACATGAAGTACAAGATTCCACATGTTAAAAAAAAAGTCCCACATATCATTGTTTACATGAAGAATGAAGCCTGGTGCATTTTTGCTAACAGAAATGAGACATCTGGAACATTTTATCATCAGTTGTAGGGATGTTTGTCTAGAAGGAAAGCAGCAACTAAATCCTTAAGCTTATGCATGAGCTTTATGTTTTTGTTAACCTACAAATTGTATATGTGCTTTAGGTCTCCTCGCATCGGTACCGACAATCCAGGAGGAAGCAGAACCACCAATGACAGATGAGTCTCACGCCAGCAGTGGCCCTGGTAGGACTAATATATGCTCCACTGAAAGGTAGAAGGTGCTTTCTAACAAGCTGTGCCCAGTGTGTTGATTATGTACCTGCATTTGTCAGACTCCCCTTCCAGAGATGCTGCTGACATTGAAACAGCTGGATGCTCGACGGTTCCTGATTCCTCCACCTCAGTCATTCAGCCAAACCTCGAGGATGCAGCCCACAGTTTCTGCACCTCTTCAGAGTCTCATGCTCAACCCAGCCTTCCTGTCTTCCGGGTCTCGACTGCAGCCCACACCTCCCCAGCAGGGTCTAAACTCACCTCCCCTTCTTCTCCCTACCCAACCTCTTCCCCGCCCACAGGTTCGTCTGCTGCCCTGACTCTAACCTCCTCTATGGGGTCAAGGAGGAAAGGTGTCACACGAAAGGTACGGCGCAGCCAGAGGCAGCGGGGAAGACAGTGTTGCCAGACAGCAGCCAGAGAGGAGGAGAGGATGGAGGAAGATGAGGAGATGGTGATGGAAGAGGAGGAGGAGACAAAAGGACAAAAGCAGTGATACCAGGTAAAGAGAAAAAAAAAAGGTGTTAGTGTGACTCATGCACCCTCAACAGATGTACTTTTGGAAAATAATACAGATACAGTCGGGCAAAAAAGTATTTATTCAGCCACCAGTTGTACCAGTTCTCCCACTTAAAAAGATGAGAGAGGCCTGTAATTTCCATCATAGTTATACCTCAGGTGGATTCAAGACTCACCTCCACGGTCCCGGATGGCCAGGTTGTGTCCTCTCTTCAGCTCGATCTCCAGCTTGTACATCCCTGAGCTGGGTCCGGTGGCGGCGGCAGCCATCCCCTGCAACAGTGACAAACGCCAACAAACCGCAGCTCGATTCAGCTGGTCCCCACAGTAATAGCCAACAGGAAATTACAAGCTTCCTCTCAACCAACCACAGCGCTGCTCCTGTAAACCCCCAGTTTCTCCATCTTCTGCTCTGTCACTAGAAAATCATTTGTTTAACAAAAATCAAGCTAAAAGTAAAATAAAATAAAATTGTGTAGGAATCCAGATATAAGAGGGGCTACCCTTCATTGAATGACCACTGGCAGGTGTGCAGACCTCTATGAAAAGAGACTTTTGACAGTTTTTAGATGTCTATTAACACAATGCCAAGAGGGAAAGACATCAGCAATGGCCTTAGAGAAGATATGAAGAAAATGTTGCTGCACATCAGTTGGGAAAAGTTCTAAAGTTATAAAATATGTCTGAACTTCATAAATCTAGATTCACAAATCTAGTGTATTTTCTCATTAAAGCCACTCTATGCTGTAATACATCAGACTGTAGAAAAATCCCTCAGTGACAGACGGTTTTTCAGACTGCTGGATGATGCCATGCTGGCAGATGACCCCACCCAACCTGTATGAAACACTGCAGCAACATTGCTGAAACATTACTGGAAGCCTGCTGGAATGTTGGTGAAACTTTGTAATAATGTTTCCAGACTGTTAATCGGACATTGCTGGAACATTGCTACAACTTTGCAGGTTCTCTTCCTGTCTCCTCTGGACTGGTTGGATGTAGCTGAATGGATTTGCTCATCCATCATCAGACGTATTAATCTGTGAGTGTTGACAAGTAGTAGCATTTCCCAGCATGCCTCTCTGTAATCCAACATTAAGTCTTGAGACATTTGCATGTACGTAGATGTGGCAACAAATGCTCATCTAAGACCATTGCTGATGTCTTTCCCTCTTGTGTTCTGTGAACGTCGGGTTTTGGTTTTCTGAGAGATGGACTGATATTGGTTCTGGTGGTTTGGGTTCCAGCTGAATCTGGTTCTCCTCCTGGTTCCCAGTTCAGTTAGACAGTTATGTAAGCAGCCAGACTTCCTGAAGTTCTGGCGTTTAGACACTGTGATGACACCAGGAGGACGTTAGACCAAAATGTCCAAACATCCTCATTTCATGTGCTGCTACATGAGGGGGAGGGACTTACATAGGAGCACCTACTGGCTGGGTTCTACAAGTCAGGTGAATTGCATTTTGGGTATCAGCTGAAGACAAGGAAAGGAAAAAAGACGCAACCTACAACCAACCAAGCTAATGATTTCTGCTTCTCAGAACACCCAGAACAGAGGCAGAAGCGCTCACTGAAAGGTAGAGATGAGTTAAAGCTGGTCTAAATTAGTCTGTGATTGGTTACAAATGGTTTAGATCAGTCTGGGATGGGTTAAAATGGGTTTAAACTAGTCTGCGATGGGCTAAAACTGGTTTAAACTAGTCTGTGATTACTTAAAACTGGTTTATTCTAGTCTGTGATGGGTTATAACTGCTTTAGGCTTGTCTGTGATGGGTTAAACTGGTTTAAACCAGTCTGAGATGTTTATCAACTGGTTTAAATTAGTCTGTGATGAGTTAAAATTATTTGAAATTGACTAACACACGTCTTGTCTTTCCTTCTACGTCTTCCACTGCTGTTGATATTTACACATGAACGTTGCTGAAATTCCCAGGCGTCTCAGTGGACATAACATACACAAGTAGCATCTTTTTCACATCTTTTTCTCTGCCTCTGGAAAAAAGAAGGGATCTGATTTTACGCCATTCTGGAAAACGACAGTTACATACACCAAGACCGATAGAAGGTGGAAATGTTCCCCAAAGAAAAGCTGGAACGAACGCGGCAACTGTTCCACCATCGTTTCAGAAACATTCCTATAATGTTCATCTGTTCATACATCCTTGTTTCAGATATGTTTCAGTAATCGCATGCTAATTATTTTAGCCTAGCTCATGCTAACCAATAACACTAACTAACGTCAGCTTGATAATGTGATCAAACATCAGACGTCGCTACGAAACATCTGGAACTCAGGTCTGATGGATCTCTGCTGAACCTATGATGTTTATGTAGACGTTAGCCAGACGACTGAGGCTAGCTGTGGCAGGCTAGTAAGGCCACTGTGGCAGTCCAATAAGCTAACCACGTCTGTCAGCTGATTCTTCATAACTAGCTATTTAAAAGTAGAACAATAGCCAGGTTAGCCTCTTCACTAACAGCTAAACCTCAACTGAGGTGGTTAGTGGATGCTAACTGAGAATGGCCGTGGAAACATTATTTAGAGCTGCTAGTGCTAGTTAGCATGAGCTAAGTTGAGAAGTTAGCAAACACCATGAGAAGTATGTATAAGTTAAGCATTAGCATGAGCTATTAGGTAGAGTTAGCAAAGACGTGAAGTCAGCAAAAGTTACATATAAACAAGCTGGATACAGACATTAACATGAGCTAAGTACAAATGTTAGCATGAGCTGGCAGTTTTTGTTAGCACAAGCTATGCAAATCTACTTCTACATTCTGAGCTAGCTTCAGATGTTAGCATATGCTAGCTGGAAAAGTTAACTCAATCTATGAGAAGAAGTTAGCACAGGCTACATTAGCATTTATTAGGTGGAGAAATTAGTATGAGATAGAAAGGTAATTTCCGACTATGAAGAGACTAGCATAAGCTACATAAAAGGTAGGTATATAAGTCAGCACTAACTGCAAAGAGAAATTAGCATAAACTAGGAGGACAAGATACAACAAGTAGTTACACATGTTAGCATGTGCTAGCTGGAGAAGTTCAATCATGGAAGGGAAGATGGGGAGAAGATTTTAGGCACGTTTCTGGAACATTGCTGAAACATTGCAGGAAGTATATTGCAGAAACATGATTATGCTGCAAGATCTGGAGCAGATCAGAGCAAAGCCAGAAACACTGGGGGAAGATTACAGGAAGATTGAAGGATCAGCAGAGTGAAACCAGAAGCTACCAGGTCTGCTGGAGCTGAGAAGCTGCTTACAAAGGATCAGCTGAGTGTTTGTAGATCAGAGACGAGAATAGCGTCAGATCAGACGTAATCCCATCCAATACGCTGAGGACGACTATTTTAGACTTTGTATTTGTGTTTACGTTCACACCTGACCATCAGCTACTGCCAGTATTATAATTAACTAATCATTTCGTCCATTAATCACACCGTGTGACCGAAGAAGAGCTAAAAGTGAAGCCTTCAGAGCTTCAGCAGCCCCACTGGATGATCATATTAAAAATAAAGTAGCACGTTCACAGATTATATGCATTTCTGCTAATTCACAGCTAAAAAATAATACAGAAGGAGAGTAATGGCATCTCATCTATACAGATTATTAATCCCTCATATACACACATTAATAATCCCTCATCTACACAGACCTACAGTAAAGCACAGGGGAGGTTCTATCATGATGTAGAGCTGCTGTGTTGCCTCTGAAGCAGACAGTGGCCTCAAACTTCCTGCAACAGCAACAGATGTTGAAACGCCAACAAACCACAGCTCGATTCAGCTGGTCCCCTAGCCAACAGGAAATTACCAGCTTCCTCTCAACCAACCACAGCGCTGCTCCTGTAAAACCCCCAGTTTCTCCATCTTCTGCTCTGTCACTAGAAAATCATTTGTTTAACAAAACTCAAGCTAAAAGTAAAATAAAATAAAATTGTGTGGGCATCTAGATTTAAGAGGGGCTACCCTTCGTTAAATGACCACTGGCAGGTGTGCAGACCTCTATGAAAGGAAACTTTTGACAGTTTTTACGTGTCTATTAACACAATACCAGGAGGGAAAGATGTCAGCAATGGCCTTAGAGAAGATATGAAGACACTGTTGCTACACATCAGATGCCTCCACAGACGCGGTTGTGGAGTTGTGATTCTGCAGCTTCAAGTTTCGTATATAACTGAACATTACTGAAACATTACTGGAATACTGCTGGAACATTACTGGGACATTACTGGAATATTACTGGGGCACAACTGGAATATTGTTGGGAGATTACTGGAATATTACTGGGGCATTATTGGACTATTACTAGAATATTACAGGAACATTATCTGTAAATTACTGGAAAATTACTGGAAGATTACTGGGACATTACTCGGATATTACTGGAACTTTACTGGAACAATACTGGAATATTACTGGAATATTACAGGAACATTATCTGAATATTACTGGAAAATTACTGGAATATTACCTGAACATATTTGTTAAATTAGTGGCATGTATTTAGGTATATTACTGGAATACATATCTGGAACATTATTGAGCTATCTTAGTCATATTACAAGAACATTGCAGGAACATTACTGGAACACTGAAGGAACATTGTTGGAGCTTTGCACGAACATAGCAGGAAAATTTCAGAAACATTGCAGGAATGTTGCTCTACAGCTGACTCTGAAGTGCAAACTCTTTGTAAAGCATGGTGGTTGTGATGTAATGATCTTGGTTTGAGGCTGTGTTTGTCTGTCAAAGCAAAGACCTCAGAAGTGTTTTTGTTGTTTTTTTGAAGCTTTCACACAGAAAACGCAGGATTGAAGGAGGACGGTGGGTTCAGCAGCAGATCGGAGGACTGATGGTGACATCAGTAAACCCTTGCTGACATCACCATCAACCCTATTTTCAGAAAGATGATAAAGGAGGGTTAGTCAGACCTGATTGAACCCTCTGGATTACTTCAGTTGTGTTAAATCAGACTCCTCTGATCTGGATCAGTCAGAAATGTTTTTATTTTAACGATTAAACTTTATGGGAACTTAAAGGAGGAATGGAACCATCTGTGGGTGTCAGTCATCTACAAACACCAACTAGTTGCTAAAAGACACTTTCAGTGTGCGTGGCCCAATTGGGGGTGTTGCCTCGTGGTTGTGGGTGGGGTTGCTCACACGCCCAGAGACTGCCTGCCCCTCAGTTTTTAATGACATCTTGAACATCTTTACATACAACAGATGTACTCCTCACAAGCACACAAGCACATTGCGTATTTGGAGGGGGGGCACTGGCAAGTGTGGCTACTAGTTTAGCCTGACTCCCCCTCCCTGTTTCATTTTAATTGCATTAGTCACACCCACCACCAGGGGGCAGGAGTTGGGAGGGTGAGGTCTTCCTTTGCCCGTGTTTCCCGCAGTTGACCTTGGGCGGGGGTACCTGGAGAGGTACTGATTGCTGGGCCTGGGTCTGGACTCACTGTGTTGCCTCTGGAGAGGGGGGTGCTGCTGGGCTGTGCTGTGCCTCTAGGGGGAGATGCGAGTGAGAGAATGATTGTCCATGTCCTTGTCAGTGTGCTTCATGTGGGTGTATCTATGTGAATGGGGGTCCACTGTCCAGTCTGGGTTTGGGGCTCTTTGCTGTTGGGTTTGCCTGGGTGGCGCCTTGTGGGGGGGTTCTCTCCCCCTCCGTGCGTGCTTTCCTCCACTGCTCTCGCAGCTCAGCATGCCTTTGGCTCTGTGGTTTCCATCTTTGGTACTGGGGTGGGTGCTGGCCCACCAGCGGAGGCTGTCGGGGGTGGCCCCGTCTCCCCGGGCGGGTAGGCCTTTCACCAGGCGGGGGGTGTGGCCCAGTAGGCCGTGGATCTCTCGGCCCTGCTATTGACCTGCACTGGGTGGCTGGTGCCCTACGGGGGTCCTGGCCTATCACCACAGGTTCCCTGGTTGTCTTCTTCCATGGTCATGGGGGGGGGGGGGGGGGTCCCCCAGGGGCTTCCCCCTACTCCCCTTTGGGCTGGGGGGGGGTTTTCTGGCATCAGACTTCCCCCTTTCCTTTTCCTGTTCCCCCTTGGA
>JBAMYA010045836.1:0-11428 GCA_037176975.1 Arrhamphus sclerolepis | reverse complement strand
TGTAGGGTGGATCTCCACACAGGGATGAATAGTCGTACATATATATATATATATATATATATATATATATATATATATATATATATATACATAAAATTGAATTCGTGTTCACAGTGAAGACTTCGTAGTTGTAGAAATTAGTTGTTTTCACAAGACATCAGCTTTTAGATTCATACTCACATAAAGACATTCCTAACCCAAGAAATTTCTCAGACTCGTGTGTATGACAGCAGAATTTTGTGTACAACTATTTAACTGACACACAAATGTTTAACATTATGAATACAAATGGTAAAATCACACATACATCTTTTTGACAGTTTCTTCACTCCATACATCTGTATCGGTACTTTCTGAGAAAAAAACAAAAAACAAAAAAACAAACAGCATTTGGATAGTAGTCTGACAACTTCAATTTTTAAAATTTCCAAAGAAAAGACCGTGGACTTCAACATGACCATGTTTTTTTGTTTTTTTTTTCATCTCTCAGAATGATACTGAGAGTGACTCAGAGGCAGGTCAGCATGCAGGGACAGTGAAAGTTCTGCTGCTGAGGTGAGTGCTGAAGGTTTCTGGCCAGTTATGAATAAAATGTGATGTGGATCTCCTTAGAATTTTATGAAAGTGAGTCAAGCTTAGAATGGAGCTCCAATCTGCAAATCCAAAATGTATAATGAAATCAATATTTACTTTTAGTGCATTTTAGTCAGTTGTATCAACTCCATAAAGGCATAATCTAGAACATGCTTAGCATACTTAAGATATGAGTATTCTTATTTTTAAACATGTAACAGCTGAATGTCACCACTGCTTGACACAAAGGTATAATGTGTTACTACTTAAACTAAATGAGAAAAGAACTAATAAAATTAAAGTGAAATATAATTGTGTAAAAATAATTTCAGAATTTTAATCATAGCAGTGAGTTTTAATATGAACTTGTTGAATGAGGATTTATCATTTAATTGGTCTCTAAAATAGTCTTTGAATCAAATGTTTACAGGTAAAAGTAGGTGTCTAACAACCTGCTAAAATGCAGGAAATGACATTGACTTCATAAAAAAAAAAATGTTGTGGATGAGGAGACTGTGACTGTGCCCAAAAAATTTAGCAAATGAATTTGAACTTCTTTAAATTTCATAAAACACATCAGAATTAATACTAAACGCAAGCATAATCACTTGTTTAGTACATGTCAAATATTTATAAAATTGTCTGTGTAGTTGTGAATTTTTTTTCTTTTCAACAAACATGAGTCTACATTCTCTAAGTTTTCATTTCACTCAATAAATAGTTTGTTGTTTAATTTGTTATTTGATTCTATAAGCACAGTCTGACCTCCTCAAGCTCTTATTGTGGTAGGCTACCTCCAATTTCCAGAATATGCATATTAGCTAAAATATTTACTTTCATCTGACTGTTTTTTGATTTAACATTTAAGTTTAACATATAGCTTTAGATTTAATACTTAGGTTAACATTCAGGTGTAACGTGTGTATATATTTACCCACACACATTATGTATATAGATATACACAAATCAATACACCTACAGTAAATTGTGCTTCGAAACAAGAGCACTTGTTTTTGAGTATTTAATCTTAACAGTCCTTTTTGTTCTTTTCCTCCCATACTGATCTTATCAGCTCAAAGCTACTGAGATGGTTACCCAACAGTGGAAAAAAATATATATATACTTTTTTCCACAAAAAACAGTTCTCTAGGTCTCTCTGTTTTTATTCTGTTTTCTCAGTCATGTTCTTCTGTAACACAACTGAATGCTGTTCTGCATCCGAGTTTCTCTCATTGCACAAATCCCTCCACCTCCCTCACCATCCTTGACTTCACAGTATCTATCCCTGAGGGTCGATCGATAGACTGCAACAGCCTTTCAATGGAATCTCCTCCGTGCCACTGGAGAAAAGAAACGTCGTTCAATCGAACCGATAACTCTTTCCTTTGGTTCCTTTTCATTGCTCTTGCTTCATTTCTATAAATACAGTCTCCCTTCCTCTGTGTTCTGTGCTTGATGCAAGGAGGACGATGGGGAGGCGGTACACGCAGCAGTCAAAAGCCACAACTGGAGGCTTGTTTGATGATCAGTGGGGAGGAATACAAGGAACCATCACACCACAGGTATTGTAAATTACCTCTGAGTAATGCATAGGAGATAAAGCAGACACCACAGGGAGAGTGAGGGATGAGGACAAGTTGGCGTACTCAGTCTTGTCGTCAGAGTGGGGAAAAAAAATGTAGAAAAACGTAATAGCTGTCAAATAAAATGGTACACAATCAATATCACAAGTCTCCACATGACCCAACTTCAAGCCTGAGACAGATGAGACGGTTTTTTCATGTACATGTATGTGCATGCCCAACTGATTTTTATATAGAAATGGAGCAGCTAGTAATGAAACTGGTAGATGAGAGGCATAGCTGCAAGAGTCAGCAAGTTTGTTTCCAGGAATTTGCAATCAACATTCTAAATTCCCATTGGGTTGTCTGAAAAATGAGCATCTCATAAAATCAGTTTAAGTTTGAGTAAATGGGCAGCTGTGATATCCAACTGTGAGACATATGCGTTGTCCATAGTTGGCCTCGTGCAAAGTTGATAAGTTAATGATTGGTAAGTGTGATGAGTTAGCAACAGAGGGGGTCAGCTAATTTGCTGATGCAGATGGAGTCAGCTGTTTAATGTGTGACACATGCTGTTAAAGTTACAAATAAGTTAAAGTTGAAGGTAATACTTCTGGTGTTGCTTGTAGGCCATTTGTTTCATGAGAGAAGATGAAGAAACAGAATGCAGCTTTAAAAGACAGACTCAATGTCCACTCGCTTTTGAAGGACCAGATTGTTGAGGCTGAAACTCGCAATGTAATTGTTCATTTGTACCATGTTATCAATTGTTAATTATACTTATGATAAGATAATGGTGCTCCCAAAGGAAAGTGACAGTGTTATAACACACCTTACTTCAAGAGTTTGTCTGTAAATTAAAAAAAAACAAAAAACAAATAAGATAGCAAAAAAAAAGCTATACCTTTTTAAAGTGGTTTAAAGAGTCATGATGTGGATGCTTGCACATAAGCTCCAGCATCTGACATCATTTGTCACAGTGAGTAAAACAAGTTGACATGTCCCTCTGGCAGTCTGTTTAACAGACACATTTCTAATCAATGCACAAAATATAAACTATTGGCCTGTCTCCTCGATAAAATGAATATCACTTAATTTATTCAATGTTAAGTCTGCCATGAATGATGATGAAATACATGTGCTGGGGCTGAGTCCCAGTTTAACTCCTGACTACTGGCAGATGGATATGAGGAGAGTGTGGATGAAAAACTTGGTAAAGGCCATGTGATACATGTGGGATTACATATTGTTGCAGATCAAAACTTTGATCCTTGAAAAAAAAATAAAAAATAGCCTGCCTGAATTGTCTTGGTAAATCGGGCATACAGCTTAAGAGTGGAAAAAAAAGGTCCAGAATCAGTCTGACACCAGTAAACAATAGTGATCGCTGCACATGAGACAATGTTGAGTCTGATAATTTACCAGTTTTAAAGGTCTTTCCTTTCACTGAGTAGTAAAATTTCATTTAGTGTTTTTTTTTCTCTTTCTTAAGCAATCATGTCTTATGTGCTCCAAGGGTGGTGTTTTGAAAGACGTAACATTATGTTTCTGTCTGCAAACTGAACATTATTATTTTTGCAATTTTATATTGACTTTTGCTTATCTTTAACTGAATTCAATTGAAATTGAATTGGAAAAGCTCTTTAATGAACCCAGAGGGAAATTAAAAATTTGCAATTACACAGGAAGCTAGAGCATACCTTTCACTCTGTAAGAGTCTCCCAGCACATAGTCACTACAAAAGGTTATTGCTGTGGGCAGAAATGACCTTCTGTACCAATACTTATTACAGCAGAGCTGAAGGATCTTCTGACTAAAGACATACCATTGTTTCATCAGTGTATTGTGCAGGAGGAGGTGGGAAGGGTTACTGTGTTGTCCATTATATTTAGTAGATTGTGTGAAATTCTTCCTTACACTTTTAGGTCCAGTCTCGAGAGCAACCCCTTACAAGGGGGCTTCTTTGTCTATTTGTTCAGCTTATTTGAGTTACTGGTTCTGATGATGTTGCTCCAACAGATATAGATATGATTATACAGAATCTTTATGACCAACCTCTCAGTTATACAACCTTTAAATTGTATTAATTTTGGCATCTCTGTAAAAAAGGCAATAATCCAGGCAGTTCTGGCAGCAACCTCCCATGTTTTCTGCTGTTCCTCAGATTGGACTCATTGGGAGCAAACTCACAATGTTAACTGCTTTGTCTAGACTGGAGTGAGCAAATGGCATTTTTCAAACCAAACCCAAACCAGACCCTTGACGAACTGCAGTGGGTCTTTCATGTGGTTATTTACAAAATTAGATTCATCAGTGAATTTTCTCCTCACTTAACTGCCTGAAAATTTGACAACAGTTGACCAAGCTTTTTGCAGATTTCAGTGTGAGAGACCTCACTTTTCTTTTTCTTTTTCTTTTTTTTTTAATGCCCTTTCAGTGTCTATACAAATTGTTTCTGAGACATGTTCATACCACGTCAAAGCCCATTAACTGTTCTCTTTTTCAGTTGTAGAGACCAGATATAGAACGTCAGGAGGTTTTACTTGCCTTAAGGGGCTCACACAATGCCTGAGCAGGACTCATGCCTGATCAGCAGAATGATGACACTGATGCTCAGGCTTGCAATGCCTGCTACCTGGCTCTTCCTGCATTATTACACGTCCAGATACCATCTTTAATTCAACTTCCTTTAAACAAGGTTGATGTGAGGGTCATTAAACCTCCATTCAGGACATTAATTACCTGATAAGGCTTGCTGAGGTAAGATGGAAAGAGAGGTTTTTAGCGGAGAAAGAGGAGAGCAAACCAAATGACTTTTCCCGACTGTGAGTAGCTGTCTGCTTTATTCTGTAGGATGTCAAATCACTCTGTATTCCCTGTGTGCACATGATGAAAAGGAGAAATTATTTGTATGACTATGAAACTTATAAAAAACATTTATAGAAAAACACATTTTGTTTTAGCAAAAAAAATGTCATGACCCCTGACATAGGCTCCCAAACTAAACCTCACACCCCATTTTTCTGAGAAGCAATTTTAAGACCAAAGAGGAGATGCTGCCCCCCACCACCACCACCCCATCCCCCCTACCATCTGTCTGTATCTAGCAGTCAGGTAAAAAGGCAGCTGGAGAAATTCAATGGGACTAAGGTTTGAGGAGCCAGATTATGTTGTCCCCAAGTTCCTGAAAGTCTGTACTGACCAGCTATGTGGGATTCAAGAGCATCTCTTCAGTCTTAGTCTGAGCCAGGAGAAGGTTCTGGTGCTGTGGAAGATATCCCGCCTTTTTCCAGTACCAAAAAGATCTCCTAGTGACTACAGTTCTCCTAGTGACTATAGACCTTTTGCACTAATGTCACATACCATGAACATCCCAGAAAGGCCTTTATTGGCATCCTGAATAATTAAACAAACACCTCCAAGGACCCACTGCACTTTCAGGTGTATGATGAAGATTTCATCATACACCTGATTTAGGTCCAAATGTATTTCATTTATTAGAGAATTGGAAGTGACTGAGGAGTATAAATACATTGGTGTTCACCTGGACTGCAGACTGGACAAGAGATGCAATGCCAATGTTCTTTATAAGAAGGGATAGAGCAGACTTTACTTTGAGGGAGCTGAGCTCCTCTTAGTGTTTTCAGCAAGATGTTGCATATCTTCTATAAGTCTGTTGTGGCGAGTGTAATCTTATCTGCAGTTATATGTTGGGGAAGCAACAACAGAGTCAATGACTTAAAGAAACTGAATAAACTGATAAAGAAGGTTGGCTCTGTTCTGGAGCTGATTGTGCAAAGGAGGATACTTTGTAAAATGAAAAACATCATAAACAACCCTAAGCATCCTCTACACAACGCAATGATTCAGCAACAGTGGCTTCCTCAGAGCTGCAGTCAGACCACAGCTGTAACCTTCTATAATGAATCTTTTAAGGGACTTAAGTAGTGACCACTATTGCACCAATTAATTTCCCTTCAGGGATTAATGAAGTATTTTTGAGTTGAATTGAATTTAAATTTTAAGACCAAATCTGAATTTTCAATAAAATGCCATGCCTGATTGGTGTAGGATTTTGTCATAGAGATCAGCAGCTGCTGATCCAATCACATGTTTATCATTTCTTTCCGTTTCTACAACAACCATCTCTGATAGTTAACTGTAACAAATCATCTGTTGCATCAGCTTAATCTTTTGAATCGTGACCACATACAGCATTTGACTGCCATTACAGCAGGGTTTTTTGAGACATGGACTTCATGAATGAAAAACAATATTCTCCATACCTCCATCCTGCAGAAGTTTTTTTTTTTTTTAATGCATTCAGATTGTTGGTAGTTATGACCTCCATCTCCCACAGTCCTTTACTTGACATGCAAGCCCATATCATCACTGACCGTGGACATTTCCTCTTTTTCGTCATGTCCTCATCTTTAAGTTCCAGAATCTCATTGCATGGTGCAATTTTATCGTCCAGAGTTCACTGTGATGGACTGGCCACTTGTTCAGGGTGTACCCCTGCCTTTCGCCCAAAAAGAAAGCTGGCATAAGCTCCTGATGATTCCCATCCATGACTTGCACAGGAACAAGTCATGATGCATAGATGATTCCAGAGTCCAGGCTGCTTCTCCTTAGGTTACTAGATTTTACAGTTGTTTTTTTTGTTTGTTTTCTTTTGTTTTTGTTTTTTTTTTCTACATGTAAATATCTTCCTTCAGTGTTTTGGTCACAAAAACTGAATCTTTCCATTTTGTTTGCACTTGTTCTGAAGCTTAGACACAGCTGACAACAGCTGGGATCTGTTGCTATGCTCTGTATTGAATAACATTCTTGTAGGAGTTGTATAATCTTTTCCATCATTAAAAATGACAGCTCTCTCGTTGGGGCCATGTTTCCAATAAATAAGTATGTTACAGATGCCATTTAGGTCAGCAAGGACTCTTATCGGCCTAACTTTCAGTTGTTTCTTTCTTTTATTTTCTTTTTTTTTCTACATTTTTGTGATTGATTTTTAACCCATTCAGACTGTGATCTTGTGTGTTTTTACTTTTCAGCCTGGTGTGATGCACTTCAGCATTTCCATGATCCATAAAGTATTATGACATTTAAAAATAAACGTTAAACACAGGGGAAAGCCAGATTTAGTATAATGTGTTTTACATATGAGAGAGAGGATTTTCTTAACCTTTAAATCTAAAATTATATGTGGAGTCTACAAAAATGGAGTCTACAAAAATTAGTTTTTCCTATAAACTCACCCATGATGGCTTAACCTCTGGAATGCTCATTTTATGTGCACAATCATACTACTAACCTTGGAGAAGTAACCTGACCAACGTGTAAGTCTATCAGTATTTTTGTTATCCCTGTTCCACAAGATTTTTTGTTTAAGACATTTGAAATATTGCAGCTTTGAATCACAAAAAAGGTTTGGATGTGTTTCCTGATGTGTCCGGTCTTGTTTGCACTATCCTCACTTTCATAACACCTCAGCGGTTGACTCAAGGAGATGCAATAAGCACTGACGAAAACACACAGTTAATTGAATTTGAACTCAATCAACTCTTTTTTTCCCCATTGCCACTAATACTGCAGTATAGTTCCTGCGTTAGGCAAGCTTCCTTGCATGTCAATAGTCAGCCATCTGCTCTGGCTTCAGGAACGTAGAAGAGCCCAGTAGAGAATTTCACCCCTAGGAGGCCTTATTTGGATGGATGAGATACAGACAAGATAGTTCCGAGCTCAGCAATGGTCAAATAAACTTTGTGCCCTCACAGTCCCTCAACAGTGTAGGGAATTATACATTACTGTCTTTTCAGCTCTGCCCTGAGTATAACCTGGGGTTGACCTGATTACAATTTGGCTCTGTGGAGCGTGCGGCATTGCAAGCAAACTGTGAAGACTGCAATATGCCACAGGCATGTCTGCTGTAAATCTAGAGCCAAAACAATTAGAGATTTGTTCCATTCTGTTTATGGTAATTTTCTCAGACAATCAGACACAAATCCATCACACACAATATAAATTCCACCTACAATAGCAGCACACTGAACAGCACTCACTCGTCTGCTTTCTCCTCATCATTTGTACACACCCACGTTGATCCACCCACATGCTCACATGCTAATGATGAACATGATGAACACACAAGCTCAAAGCCCAGTTCATTGTACAAGTTGAGTTAAATATGAAGAGTCCAGGTTAAAAAGTGCAATCAGTGGAAAATGCAGAGGGAGATTCAATTAAATTACTCTCTGCAGAGGAAATGCAATACACACAATCTAACCATCTTTGTTCAAATTCCATTAAGTTGTCACCACCCATGAATCACATTGAAAACAGCCTTTCAACAGCCTCCACTTTCAGGAAATGTTGAAAGCAAATTATTTTTCTAACCCCTGGAAATGTTTAATTACGTAAGCAGTCGTTCCGAATCATTTTACCCACCAAGTGAACGTTTTATCTTAAAGCAACACAATGTAAGATTGTGCTCTTTCGCACCCTCTCTGGTTGAGAAGCATAATTGTCTGTTACCTTGACTTCTATTATGAAATAAACTATGAAGCAGTGAGCAAACAAAGAACTTTGATTATACAGTCAAATATTAATCAAACTCAAGTGCACAGGAAGTGGAAGGGAAAAAAATAGTTACTAATCCAATAGCAGCAAGCTAGCTAGCTAGGATGCCATTCAACTAGCAGTCCTGCTTCATTCAGCTGATAATGTATGTTAGATAGCTGCATCTTATAGTTAGCATATGGCTAACTCCATACAGTAAACACTCTGACCATGGTTACCATATCAGATTATTATAAGAGTTTGCTTATATTTCAGTAAATTTGCAAACAAATATTGGTAGTTTCTTTCTATGTTTTAGTTGTGGACATATTTTTTGTTTCCACAATTGTAGTTTGATAAAAATGAGCAGCTTGTTTGATTGTGGGTTTCTCTTTAGTCATCTGACAACAGTCGGAGTTCGCAGTTCTAATATATTTTATTATGGCTTAAGCTGTGTCATTAGTGCACTTTGTCTCTTATAAGTTGAACTACCGCTAAAATTATTATAGAAACTTTTTAAAAACACTTTAAAACACATTTTCATAGAAACGTAAAGGAATTTAGATGTTTTGCATTCATTCCTTGACCTGCAGATTTTCTCATTGCTTTTTTTTTTTTTTGGAAAAACTCTTCACTAACTTCACTAACAAAACTACATTTAACACTTATATTTTCTTTTTTTTTCTTTTTCTTTTTTTTTTTTTTCCACAGGAAGCCTAACCCTTGTTCTTTCATTGACACAATATCCCTGCTTATTCTGACAAGGAGGTGTTTGTGTCTCAAGGTACACTGTTAAGTGAAGGGTGGATGTGAGGAAAAATATTTCAAACACAGAGTGAAAAGTCTCCAGGGACCATCAGTCAGATGACTGCAGCTCTTAAGAGCTAAAATAGAGCCCAGCAGTAAGCATAATTAGGCATTTTAAGTGCTTTACATAATACAGTCAGTCATAATGAAGGCCCTGTGGGATCCAGAGGCTGGACGGCTATTGTCACTCTGCTACGGTTGCAGCATTCATAAGAAGACTGGAGAAAGAGATGAAGTGATTAGGGAAATGTATACACAGAAAAAAATAATGCATACAAAAAATAAAATAAAATGTTTTAAAACATACAACTAAAATGATGACAGGATTTAATTTAATCAACATACAGCTCTGTTACTCAATAAAGAAATGAGCCATAATCAAGGATTTTAATTTTCTCTTTCTTTTTCTTATTTTAATTGATATCACCAAGCGCTCACAGGATACATTCAGACTAATATAATCAATAAAAACATGACAATTTGCAAATTGAATCAATAATAATAATACTGGCCCACAGTTCTACCCATCTTTCTCTGTCATTCCCTGATGAGTGAACCATTTGATGTTGACAGTCTTAATACAGACTCTTAATGAATTATGTTTTATTAATGTCCCATAATCAGATTACCTGCAGGCTTAAAGGCTCCATCCATCTCTCATTTCACCTAATGCTAGGTAAGACTGGTGCAATTGAGAAGCAGAGTTTTCTTGATCTTTTCTGTGTGCTGAATACAAGAGACAAGCAAGTAAAGCAACTGTCTGAGGCTTTGTTTTTTCACAGTCAAAATGAGCTTATTTACACTTTAAAGCAACACCACGTAAGATTGTGCTCTTTAGCACCCTATTGGGTAAGTGTCTGTTACCAGCATCGTAAATATTGTTGTCTCATCTCCCGGCTTGTATTCCAAAATAAACTATGAACCAGTGAGCAAACAAAAAACTTAAGCAATACCGCCTAATATCAACCAAATTTAAATGCACAGGATGAGGAAGAATGGGGGTTCTCAAAGCTGTGAGCTGTCTGACTCACAGTCTTCCGGTCTCGGTCTCAGCTCACACCATCAAGTTTATACCAGTCCAATATGGATTTGTGTAAGGGATCTTGCTAATAGCGCTCAACTACTCTGACAAAACCCTCTTCACTTCATTTGCTTCCTCTGCCATGAAGCTCTATGTCATCATATATAATAGATATATTTTAAATAGCGTCTAGCCAACTACTCACAGTAAACACTTTGACCATGGTTGCCATGTTGATTTATTTTAGTCGAGTTTGAGTTGCTTATCTTTCTGTAGATTTGCTTATAAATATTGGTTAGTCTGCTTGTCTGTTTTGGTTGTGTATGTATTTTGTGTCTCCAAAATTGTAGTTTGAGACACATCAATGATAAAAAGGAAATGATGTAGAGAAGAAGCTTGTCTAATTGTTTCTCTCTGTCTCCCGGCATCATATCAGGGTTTGTTTAGTTTTTTTTTTTCTTCCTTAAGTCATTGGTTCTAATGTTGCTCTCCTAACAGAGGACAGGCAAACACTGTTCAGCATCAGTGTCGCACCACCAGTACAATTCAATTAAATTCAATTATATTGCGCCTATTTTTGACAAGTCATCTCTAGACACTTTAGAAACCCAGAGCATGACCCCCAGGCATATGGAAACACCATCAGTGGCATGAAAAAACTATGGAGATAGAACAGTCTCAACAGGCATGAATGCACAGCACAATGTGCAAATGCACAAGACAAGATTCGTAAATGCACAAGATGATTCGTAAATGCAGAACGACATGATTCGCAAATGCACAGGACAAGATTCACACATGTATTTCTGACGCACATACAAATATAACTTGATTTACAAACGGCTTCTGGTCTGTGGACTTCGCTGCATTTGCGAGTGAATTTTGAGACTCCCCTGCCGTGGCTCCA
>JBAMYA010045835.1:0-11429 GCA_037176975.1 Arrhamphus sclerolepis | reverse complement strand
CACCTCAGTTATTCCACCTTAAAGCGGCTGCTCTCCACCTCAGTTATTCCACCTTAAAGCGGCTGCTCTCCATCTCACTTATTCCTCCTTAAAGCAGCCGTTCTCCACCTCAGTTACTCCACCTTCTGATGAATCAAAGGTTTCCTCACAAACGTCAGGAGTTGTTGTCTTTCTTTAAACTCTCACACCAGATAAGATCAGGTGGTAGGTCTGGTTTAGCCTCTGGACATCTGTGGACTAAACTCCAGTATTTCAAACTGGGAAATGAAAGCATCTCAGTGACTTCCCACTATCAAGTCTAGTCAATTATTTTATTTTTAATTTATTTCTGTAATTGCAGATAAATGCTAAAGCACCACTGTCGTGTTTCACGTCATCTTCATCTTTTGGACTTTCCAGATATTTCAGCTCAGTACAACGGGGATCAAAGGGAGGTGATGATGTGATTGATGTGACTTCATTTGCGACTGAAACCCTTTTGTAGCCACATTTACCGAAAACTCAGGGAACTGAGATGACATTTCAAGATCAAAACAGGATGGTTTTTTGCGTTACTTGAGAACATTTAACAGCTCAGTGGAACCAGTGGGTTTTGGGCTGAGGGTCACAAATTAAAGGTCACTGACGTGTTTTACATTTCAGTCTTGTAATGGAAATCTGTTGACAACTGCAACTTATTCTCTGACTATTCTGTCATTCAGTAAAATGAAAACACTTGGTGAAGTTGGGGGCGTTTTTAGAAACTTAATGGCTTCTTAAAAGCAAACCTGACATTTATTGGTGTCTGAATATTACTACTTCAGGAGTACAGCTACAGAGTTCAGTGCATTCTTCTACCCTGAAAGCAAAAGCAGACTTTAGATGACAAAAATATCTTGAACAGGTCACCAGTGGTCGGGTTTACGAAGAACCTCAAAAGCAACGTGTTCCACCATATTCACGTGACAGAATGGAACCAGCAAATATGTCCATGCAGACCCCCTATGGGCACGTGTGTGTTAGTGTGTGTTAGTGTGTTAGTTTCTGTAAGTGTGTGTCATTGTGTGTTAGTGTGTTAGTTTGTGTTAGTGTTTGTTAGTGTGTGTTAGTGTGTGTTAGTTCGTGTTAGTTTGTGTTAGTGTGTGTTAGTGTGTTTGTGTGTGTGTTAGAGTGTGTTAGTGTGTGTTAATGTGTTTGTTTCTGTAAGTGTGTGTCATTGTGTTAGTGTGTTAGTTTCTGTAAGTGTGTGTCATTGTGTGTTAGTTTGTGTTAGTGTTTGTTAGTGTGTGTTAGTGTGTTAGTTTGTGTTAGTGTGTTAGTTTCTGTTAGTGTGTGTTAGTTTGTGTTAGTGTGTGTTAGTGTGTGTTATGTTAGTTTGTGTTAGTGTGTTTGTTTGTGTGTGCTAGTTTCTGTTAGTGTTTGTTAGTGTGTGTTAGTGTGTTAGTTTGTGTTAGTGTGTTTGTGTGTGTGTTAGAGTGTGTCATCGTGTGTTAATGTGTTTGTTTCTGTAAGTGTGTGTCATCGTGTGTTAGTTTGTGTTAATGTGTGTTGGTGTGTTAGTGTTTGTTGGTGTGTGTTAGTGTGTTAGTTTGTGTTAGTGTGTTTGTGTGTGTGTTAGAGTGTGTCATCGTGTGTTAATGTTAGTTTCTATAAGTGTGTGTCATTGTGTGTTAGTGTGTGCTAGTTTGTGTTAGTGTGTGTTATGTTAGTTTGTGTTAGTGTGTTATTTTGTGTTAGTGTGTTAGTTTCTGTTAGTTTGTGTTAGTGTGTGTTAGTATGTGTTAGTGTGTGTTATGTTAGTTTGTGTTAGTGTGTTTGTTTGTGTGTGCTAGTTTGAGTTAGTGTGTGTTAGTATGTGTTATTGTGTGTTATGTTAGTTAGTGTGTGTGAGTTTGTGTTAGTGTATTAGTGTGTCTCAGTTTCTGTTAGTTTGGGTTAGTGTGTGTTAGTTTGTGTTAGTGTGTTTTAGTTTGTGTTAGTATGTGTTAGTGTGTTGGTGTGTGTTAGTGTGTGTTGGTGTGTGTTAGTGTGTGTTAGTTATTCTTAGTTTGTGTTAGTGTGTGTTAGTTATTCTTAGTGTGTGTTAGTTATTCTTAGTTTGTGTTAGTGTGTGTTAGTGTGTGTTAGTTTGTGTTAGTGTGTTTTAGTTTGTGTTAGTATGTGTTAGTGTGTTTTAGTGTTTGTTAGTTTGTTAGTGTGTGTTGTGTGTGTTAGTGTGTGTTAGTTATTCTTAGTGTGTGTAAGTTATTCTTAGTTTGTGTTAGTGTGTGTTAGTTATTCTTAGTGTGTGTTAGTGTGTGTTAGTGTGTGTTAGTGTGGACAGGGCCGGCCCACACTTATCCCACAGCAGCTTGGATCTGGGCCCCCATGTGAGTCTTTTCTGGGAATCCCACAGCAGGTTTGCACTAAACAACGTCCTCAGACCCAGTCTAGGTTCCCAGTCTAGGTTCCCCGTCTAGGTTCCCAGTCTAGGTTCCCAGTCTAGGTTCCCAGTCTAGGTTCCCAGTCTGGGTTCCCAGTCTAGGTTCCCAGTCTAGGTTCCCAGTCTGGGTTCCCACATGTAGGACCTGCAGTACTTTTGCCCCATTTAATCCCAAAAACCCTCCTGCAAAATAGGTGCACACCTCCCAATCCTCGTTTGTGAAAATGTCTAAATTCACACAGATTTTTCAATTTGACCTATTTAGACGTATAAAAACTAAAAGTAGCGCTGACATCACAGTGAGACTCTAATGCATCTTTTTCAACTTCAGGGTTCTTTAAAATCTAGAAAATCCAAAACCTCTGATAGTTTTAAGCTGTTTAGAAAAAAAAAGCAGCCAAAACCTTTGTTGCTATTACCATGTTAGATGAGAAGTGACTACATTTACTGTCATTTTTAATAAAATACACATGCAGGCACATAATTCTAAGTATATACCAGTAGAATCCCCTTTTCAATAAATGTATGAACAAAATATTTCAGTTATATATGTTAATGAAGGTATTTTGGAGGTAGTTTGAAGCAGACATCTCCCTCCAGAGGTGCAGCTAGGACGTAAAGAGTTCTGGTCATGTGACTCCAGCAACTCCAAGTTGACAAGAATGACCCACAACCACGAAGAGTTTTCCTCCGTTCTTTATTTGGTGTTGCTCCTACGTTCAACGCTATCTGGAGCCAGCGTGGCGCTGCCTAAATGGAGGACATTGATTGGATCATGCAGCGCAGGTGTGATAATCAATGTCCCTCACTGGTGCTGTTAGCTGCTACAGTGATCATTCACACCAGTTAAAGGAGAGGAGACAATCTGTTCTTTTATTTTAAAAACTGCTTTAACTGCCCAGAGCTGAAACAACACTTTTTAGAGCTTCCAGAAGTTAGAGCCATCATAAAAGAAAAGGTAGAACTGCCAATGCTGTGGAATTTTATGGGAACCTGCAGGAGACAACAAGGAGCTTTCAGAGATGCTCAGCCAGATAAAAGGCCAGCAGACAGTACAGCTCCTCCCCTTTGGTCAGCTCAGCGACTACGCTTATGTCAGATAACAGTAAAATCCCTTATGTGGTTTAGAGACTATATGGAATTCATTTAAGATAAGCTCGTCGTCGTTCTTTAAGCCAGCAGCCTTTACGTCTCCAGATCATCAGACTAATCAGAAGTATGATGTGAGACACTGAAACTGTTACTGGCGTTTCTCACTCAAGCTTGAACTCCAGTTGTTTCAACTATCTGCATCATTTTTAAAAGCCCATTGAAAAGCAGCAGATTGAGGGCCACTATTGGCCCCCAAGTCTGTGTGCTACTAGCTTGAGATGCAAGGCATGTGTGGGGCGGAGTCAAGACAGGGGCCATTCTGGGGCCCTCGTGGGCAGCCCACTGCCGTGGGCCCCGAAGGGGCATGTTTGCTAGGTGAATGCTAACTGAATGACCTGAAAGCTGTGAGGACTGTGATGGGAAACCAGTGGAGGCTGGATTTTACTTCCCTCCTTTCATATTGACTCAGTAAATTCCTCAGCTTCGCTTCATCCATTTATCTCTTACAGGTGAACATCAAAGGTGAAGTGAGAGGTTTATGGACGGCTTCACAGCGATCCCCTTCCTGACACTGCTTCTTGAGAAACGATGCATCGTAACTCAAACCCAAGTGCCGACTCCACTTCACAAGCACAAGCATGACCTTTCACTCACGTCACTGATTGGCTGAAGCCATGTTCGTTATGGTTTGGGAGACGCTCCATTTCCACCCTACAGAGCCAGGGCTGTGTGAGGATTTATTTATTTATTTATTTATTAACAGAGTACTTGGCCAGATGGTGGATGGTGAGGAGATATTCAACTAGTGCTCTAGGTTGGAAATCACGTTAGTCACATTGGGATCTTTTAATCAATCCCAGTGGTTTGTTTGCAGTAACGAGTTGTAATGTTGCAGTATGTGAGATTAACCATTAGGACACTTCTGGAAGGATCACTGCACAGTTTTGTCAAGCTGCTGCCAACAAGCTCCTCCAGTTAGGAGCTAAAGATCCCAGAACATTCTGTGAACAATAATCAGCCCTCGTTTCTGGGCTCTAGACGCTAACATGAAGTGGAATACCTCGAGGAAGAGCGATGGAAAGGTTTCTTTAGTCCAAAAGCACATTTTTTTGTACAAATTAAAAGCAATTCTTTTTTCACATTAAAATCATGGGCTGGTTTAAAAATGCACATTTATTTATTTAATTGATCCATCCATTATCTACAGCACTTTTGTATGGTCCAAGGTTATGAGGGGACGTCAGACGATGGAATCTAAGTGCTCTTAATAAGGACCAAATTGATCAAATTACTGGTAAGAAAAAAAAAAAGATCCCTAAGCTGTCATTTTTATACTTTAATGGTGATGGATTTGTCCTGCTTTTTTGGCAATTACATTTTCCTTGAGACATTTCGATCCTTTCTTAAAACTCTAGTGAGCCCCAGTCAGTTGGCATGGCAACAGGTCAATGCAGACACAGGATGACATTAAATAAGGATGAATAAGAGGTCTTCTCTGATTGGTTTGGGGGAAATTCAGATTTCCAAACCTGCTGGAATTGATAAGTAAAGTCATACTAAAGCTCAAAAGTCTTTTTTCTTGTTTTGGCAGTAAAGAGAAATCTCAAACCGACAGTTGTAAAGTGTTTTCACGTCTCATCTAGTGGACGCTTTTATCCAAAGCAACTTACAACCGAAGAAAATCAGTCAAGGACACAGTTCACGTGCAGGTTAGGAAGTTCAAGAGAGGATGCAGCTCCGACAGAAGGTATTCTTGGAAGAGGGGAGTTTTTAAGAGAAGCACGACTCTGGTAGCTGCTGGTAGCTTGGTCCACCACTGATTGGGGGGTTGTCCAGTAGGAACAACAGGTAGAGCAGTGTATCATCTGGATAGCAGGGTGATTAAATCACAGAGAGGTGGTGCACATGTGAAAGAGAAAGGGGGAGAAAGGGAGAGAAAGGGGGAGGAACGGAGAGAAAGGTCCAAGCACCGAGCCTTGAGGCCCTCGTGTGAGAAGGTGGTGACAGGAGAGCATCTTTCTTTGCCATGGATTTAAAAGGACGGGCAGTAAATTAAACCTGAGATGTTTGTGGGCACAGACAGCAGTATGGCAGCAGGTAGATGAAGAAGGACAAGCACCAAGGTCATTCGTTTCTGAGCTCCACTATGTCTCTGCTGTTGGCAGCATTTAAGCTCATTTATGCTTGTAATTCTATGAAAATGAGGCACAATTAACTGTAGATGAGTTAAAAAACATAAATCCTGGTGAACTTACATGCTGTTGTTAAGAGCATGAAATAACAATACACTTTCTTTGTTTTATTAAGTTAAAGTTAAGCTAAAGATTTAAAAAACAGCAAACCCTTCTTCAGTTGTCTGTCGTGATGTCAGAAGCACAAGTTTAGTGTTTTACACAGTAAACAAGCAAACGTGCGTGTTTTTAATTCTTCCTGTGGAACGCAAACACACTGGGAGCTAACGATGCGCAGCGTTGCTGTGCAACAACACGAGGCTTCCTAAGTGGCTTTAAGGCTGAGTTAATCCTCTTGGACCAGTTCAGCCCACTGAGAGACCAAGAGAGGCCATTTCAAAACGAAGCATCCGTTCAACAACTTAATCGTAATTAAAAGAAAATTAGAGGTCCAGAGGAAGTTTGCCAAACCGAAGGGACGCCTCGAAAACAGAACGCCACAGTCAGTTGATGCACATACAAGTACTATGAACTTCGGATCAGATGGATATCACAGAAGTACTGAAGTACTTCTGTGATATAAAGTGGATTGTTGTTGCATCTAACTGGTGCAAACTTATAATAATAACATTTAAAAAGTTACTGCACAAATCTTAAATTTTACATGACAAAATGTTTAATGAAAAAAGTCAGGAATTAGATAATGGATGGATGGATGGCAGTTTCTTTTATTTGCAATTATTCAACAAAAGTTTCTGATTTTCAATGATAAAAGGAACAAAATTTGTGAAATTTCAGTTTTAATGACAAAAACACTTTTTTTTTTTGTTTTAAATGTACAAGTTCAGAAACTATGAAAATCTGACAACATGGCTGGTTGAGAAACACAAGAATAACCGTCCCTTTAATGGTAACCATGGAGACGATGCGATCCAGTATGAAAGAGAGTTTGACACCTGTGATCTAAGATACGCAGGTTATCGGCCCGTGAGGACTGGATCTGAACACCCCGCCGCTACCTGACCAGAATCCTGCTTTCATGCAGGATGTTAAGCCAAACTCTTCCACGTGTCTGCATGCGTCACCAACACTAACGCAGGAAGTCGTGTTTTCCAGAGGAAGCCCCTCACAAAACCATTTTTAACTCCGTTTTCCTTTTCTGTCTTGTGCCACTTCCCTTGGTTCTCATGAGTCACTCTTGTGATTGATCTTTGCGTCTGCTCCTCACTCCTCCTCAGGGAGGAAGATAGCAGAAGCAGACCAGAATTCACTAATCTCAAAATAAGCGCAATTTATTTCTCAAGGGATGGAGAAGCCTATCACGTTAATCATTTTAATTAACCGGTCTTACATGAGCTATGTTTGGTTCAAATTAAAAAATGCTGTAAAGGGGTCAGAGGAGCAAGGACCAGAATAATAAAACAACACTGAGATGACTTGATCCAATAATAATGACCAACTAACGAGGCGGTATTGACCAAGGACGATGGTGGAGACAATTCCTGCTCATTTCTATGGGTTTTTAAAGATTTTACAAGACAAAAAAGGAACCATGGGAATTTCAGATCACGCTGGAAGTATTTTTATTTATTTGACTTGAGTTAGAGATGCACTGATTGATCAGCTGGGGATCAACCAGATGAGGCTGTTTGTTATTAATAACTGAATTGGGGCGTTGGGGGGGTCAGGTGTCTAGTAGAAGTCTGGTATTGTTGTGTTCAAAGCCAGATGTTTTTGTATCTTCCAAAACCCCCAAAATGCAGCTGTAACAACCAGTTCCAACTGGTGCTGCCACCTAGTGGCTACCATTGCTGCGGTACTCAGGCAGAACGTATTTCTTTAGGTCCTGCTGCTTCCTCCCTCCGTTAGCTGGACTCTCCTTCAGAGATAGGAGGAGAAGTTCAGAGTAAAATCGCTTCTCCTCCACATTGAGGGGAGGCCGTTTAGGTGGTTCGGGTTTATTTGTCTTTCGTGTTCATGAGAAAGATTCTTTATGTTACAACAAAACAGTAGACTTTGATGCCAAACCTGTTTAGACTTCAGCGAAGCCTCCAGCTGTGGCAGTAGGTGTCCACTATACGCTTCAAATCGCTCACGTCAAATGGATCCCGTGTCAACGTCTCCGTTAATCATCTCAGGAAGGCAGTGTGTAGACTTTGTTCAAAGTTGTTCCTACAAAACTGAATCCCAGCAGTAACGTTTGTGGTTTTTTACACTCAAAACTATCAAGGATTTTAGTGACCCCTGACCCGTATGTCATCTCCTGCAGGCCTCAGGAGTGTGACCCATATAGCTGGTTAGACTGGACTCATGGGTAAAAGCCCAGCCATCTGCCACTAGTCAACAAGTCCATTTTGGGGCCCCGCTACCCCTCCAGGCCAGGGACATTTCACTGTCCACACAAGTGAATGGATTCACATCCAGTCTGGCCCGACCCCCAAAAGAACTTTGCCTTGGGATGGACAGATGAATGATGAAGAGATGCATGGATGGAAGGATAATAGATGCACATCTGGCTGATGGATGGATGGATAGATGATGGCTGATGGTTGATGGATGGATGGATGGATGGATGGATGATGAATAGATGGTTGGATGGAGGGATGGCCTCACATTCAGGTGGAAGGCCTAAGTTACCACAAAAGTAGACAGCAGGGATGAAGGACTTGAGACCGGTCTTGACCCGTTTTTTTCCAGTCTTGGGCTCCGTCTTGATCTTGGTCTCGAATCGTTATGTTTTGCTCTTGGTCTCATTGACAAACTGGATCGAGACCAGTTCGAGACTCTGTAGTTTTGTCAAAAACAAAAAAGCCGTAAGTCCCTTTGATCTTCATCGCACTGAATGTAAACTAAAATCAACGTCAGTGATCAGAGCACCGCAGGATCCCGCCATCTCAACAAAATACCATGTTGTTGTTGCGACGACGTTTATAACACCACGCCATACGGTTCTTTGATTATTGCAGCAGTTGGTCCTTTGGTTTAAAAAAGCGAATATTCACCTGCAGTCCTGCTTTCACTGAGCACACCTGCTGTCTCACCACCAAACATGTCCTCGGTTTAGAAAATTATTAAATTCTCTTTTCAAAAGCATGAAGAAGAAAAGGGGAGAAAAAAGCAGCAGCCAACCTGTACATTTTATCCACCTCCAGCATTAAGCATATGTGAAGTAAGCGGGACGACGTCTAGTTTTCCTGGACATCTACAGCAGGAACAGTAAGAGCCTGATTTCCTAGCTAACAGCAACAGACTGGGCGGTCACAGCTTCTCGTGACCGTGCGGCCCCATCATTTAACATGGCAGCCCAGGAATCGCATCATCACGGCCCACAATTAAGCGCCCATAACTATGCAGAAAACTGTCAGCCTAATTATTCCACATCACATCATAGACTTGCATTTGAAGCTGATTAGTATTATACCCTTGGTGAAAGTACTGCGTCCCACCAAAAGATTCAGTTGCAGTAGGAAGTAGGATACCAGGAGGGTGGGAGAGCTGCTACCTGCTATAAAACTCTCATTCAGAACCAGTCAGGGCCACAATCTGGGTCAGAACATAGATCCGCTAGCAATATGCAGTCTTGGAAACTACTTTGTCCGTTTAAGTCATTCTGGATTGTTTCTGAACTGTCTGTGCTGTGTTTTACTTCATGCTGGATGGAGCATGGAACGGTTTACTGTAGATGTTAAACGCTGTTCTACACGTTTAATGTCTACGTTTGATGCAAAAAGTCCCATTAAAAATCAGTAGGAGAGGAAACAGTTGTGTTTCATGTTATTTACGATGCACAACAGCTCAGAAAAGAAACTGCTTCTGAGCTAATGACGGAGATTTCGCTCAGCAGTACGTGTGTACGTGCGCGTCTGCTTCCGAAACGCATCGGTTGCTATGGAGATCGATGTGTTTGATTTAATGCACTGGGACGTTTTCCACACAAGTTTTGAGTTTTTGCTCGTGACCTCATGATCTGTTCTTAGAGACTTGTATTCTGGATACCAGCTCCTTCCTACTTTGTCAGGTGCATGATGGCAGGACGTTTTTTTTTATGCAGCGGCTGGTTCTGATGATCTATCCGTGTTTTATTGGAGTTGTTTCTATTTTGGCTCCGTTGTTTAAAGCGTAGCAGTTTAAATTCACCATTTCTGCAAAGTGCTGTTCCTGCTGTTCTTTCTGTGCATTAACAGTTGTATCTGTGAGATGCGATTTGCCTGCATGCAGCTCCCCCACCACCCCCCACCCCCCAGAGGGGAAAAAAAACATTTAGAGAATGTGTGGTTGCATTTAATAACTTAAATATTTGTTTATTATGACAGTTTTTAGTTTAGTAGCAAGAAATAGTTTTGGTTCATTAATTAACCAGTGTTCCATTAATTTTTGCATTTTGTGGCAAAAAATAATGAACTGAAATATTTGTCAAAATTCTAAACATTTGGTCTTGGTCGTAGTTTTGGTCTCAGAAGTTCTGGTCTTGGTCTCGGAAGGTCTGGTCTTGGTCTCGTTCTCAGAAGGTCTGGTCTTGGTCTCATTCTTAGAAGGTCTGGTCTTGGTCTCGTTCTCAGAAGGTCTGGTCTTGGTCTCGGTCTCAGGAGAACCGTTCTTGACTCCATCCCCTGCGGACAGATTCTCAGAATTCAAAAGAAGATGGATCAGAAGTTTGTTCATGAACTGGTGTGTACTGGTATTTATAATATCACAATGACATCAGAGGTCCTGCAGAGCAGGCGAAGGCCCAACAGTGCTAAACATAACCTGTTAAGTGGATTAGTCTTTTAATTCAGGGCTGAAGTGCAGCGTTGGTTGTTTATCACAGGGATGAAAGAACTGAGAACAATTCACACAACTACACATGGATTTAAGTGAGGAGCCAATCAGTATGCAAACAAGCTTCACACGGAGACAAGAATGCTCCTGAAAGTGACGAGCCTGGGGCAGAGCTTTCCTTCATGCTCCCTGGAACTAATCCACCCTTTTTCTCCTCATCCTCTGCTCTTCTCACCTTCCTCTACTTCTCTCTGCCCTACCCTTTCTCCTCTACCTCCCTCACACTTGAATATTTTATATTCCAACCATTTCCCCTTTAATCTGAATCTTTTCAGGCGGTCGAGCCTGGATAGAGATCTTTCCACTCTTGAGAGCTGTGGTTTGTCTGATCAGGCATGTTGGCGATAAAACATTTACAAAATGTCAACAGAAGAGCACAGCATGGTTCAGTCACACAGTGGAGGCGGAGGAATAGAAACACGACATGTCGACTGCTGTGTTTGAACAGAACAGCAAAATGATGCTTTTCAGTCCTTTTTATCCATCACTGAGAGAGCAGAACAAGAACAACCACATGCCTCTTCAATACTGTAGCCAGGTAGAAAAAAAGCCTGCAGTTGTGTTTAACTCCAAAAATTGAAATATTAAAAAAAACACACACACACACACACACACACACACACAAAAAAATGATGACATGAGATTTATATTTGCAGGTGACATGTTTCTGTTGATGTTGTGGATCTAAGACCTTAGACCTCACTGGAGCGAGGCATGAGCACCTCCAAATCTGAGAACATGGTTCCAATTTCAAAGGGTAGGTGATGTTGGGTCCCACCATGGAGATGTTGGGTCCCACCATGGTGATGTTGGGTCCCACCATGGAGATGTTGGGTCCTACCATGGAGATGTTGGGTCCTACCATGCTGATGCTGGGTCCTACCATGGTGATGCTGGGTCCTACCATGGTGATGCTGGGTCCTACCATGGTGATGTTGGGTCCT
>JBAMYA010045834.1:0-11430 GCA_037176975.1 Arrhamphus sclerolepis | reverse complement strand
TATTCCACCTTAAAGCAGCTGCTCTCCACCTCAGTTATTCCACCTTAAAGCGGCTGCTCTCCACCTCAGTTATTCCATTTTCTGATGTCAGAACTAAACCAAATGTTTCCTCACCGATGTTAGTTAGATGTTAATAGTTGTCTTTTCATGCTCAGTTTCATCAACACGTGTGATCTAATGTGTCCTCTTAAAACAAACAAACAAACAAACAAATAAATAAATCATGGGCACATTTTTGAGGAAAGCAGCAGACGTAATGCTATTGTCCACTGCTGTTCTCATTACGAACACATCGCTGCCGTTGTCAAGGGCAACCACAGAGTAAGGCTGGAGTCTGAACTGCTCATCTTCAATTATCGGCGAATGTCCTGTTCCAGAATTGAAACCAGTGTTTATCATCGTTTATTTAACTGTGGAGAAAAATAGTTCTTGAATCAACGTTTGCCTGTCTTTCCTCCCAGGGTCCACCAGGGTCACATGGGCAGCCCGGGTTACCAGGCGACAGGGGTCCTGCAGGAGAAGGGAAACCGGGACCACCGGTATGAACGTCATGGAGGGTGGGGGTGGGGGTGGGGGGGTGGGGGGTGTGTGTCATTGTAGCTGTCTGAATCTGACCGAGCTTGTGTTTTCAGGGGCCTTCGGGGAAAATGGGGCTCCAAGGGCCGACGGTGAGTCCTCAGAAACGATATTGACTGTGGTCTCCTCTCATCAGCTGTGTTTCTTCAGTGTGTGCTTGTGGATTTCAGGGTTTGAGGGGTCCACCAGGTGTCGCCGGTTCTCAAGGCCCTCCAGGACACAACGTAAGTTCAGAATGAAGGATCTGCTCCAACATGAAAAACAAAGTCTTGAAGAACACTGATTCCATCAGGTGCTTTATCCCAGGCCACAGACTTTAATCTGCTCGTTTTCTCCAAACTCAGGGTCTCCCAGGAAGGCCAGGAGAAAAGGGGTCACCAGGAGAGCCTGTAAGTAAAAATATTCAGGTACAACCACCAGTCCAAAAGAACCTGGGAGAAGGTCAAAGGTAAAGAGCAACTGATTGTAAGGATTTAAAATCTCATAAACTCCATATTTTATTCACAATGGAGCCCAGGGAATCTATTAAATCTTAAAAAGTATGTTTTACCATTTTATGAATAACATCAGCTCATTTTGGAGCAACAACCAGTCCAGGTCTTATCTCCACCTCTCACTCATTGAATCCTCCAGAACATCTCAGCTGAACTGGTCCCAGCAGCAGCTGTTAACTCCAGCTGTGAACTCCAGCTGTGAACTCCAGCTGTGAACTCCAGCTGTGAACTCCAGCTGTGAACTCCAGCTGTGAACTCCAACTCTGAACTCCAGCTGTGAACTCCAGCTGTTAACTCCAGCTGTTAACTCCAACTCTGAACTTCAACTTTGAACTCCAGCTGTTAATTCCAGCTGTTAACTCCAACTCTGAACTCCAGCTGTGAACTCCAGCTGTTAAGTCCAACTCTGAACTCCAGCTGTGAACTCCAACTCTGAACTCCAACTCTGAACTCCAGCTGTGAACTCCAGCTGTTAAGTCCAACTCTGAACTCCAGCTGTGAACCTGTGTTTTTTTCTTTGCTATCATGTGATCTCACACCCTGATGACTTTTTGATGAGCTTCATCTCCTCAGTGATTGTTTCCTCCAACAGACAAACATGTCTCTTGTCAAGCTTTAATTTCTTCATTCAAAAACAGAATTGTGCAAATTTGATCCACGTGCTTAAATAATCTATAAGATATTTACATGCTCTGTGATTGATCTTGAATCAGGTCTTCTCTTCTTTACTTCTGCTGTGTTTTAGGGGAAGGCGGTGGATCTTGCAGACCTGAATCTGAAGGTGAGGACTGAACTTTAACACCATACCACCTGCAGTGACACATTTAGATCTTAACTCCTGCAGAAACAGGAAGTGCGCTGCAGTGTTAGCAGTAACAGGTGGTACATCAAACCAGAAATAATAAATTAAAGCATAAGGAGATATACACGTCTGATAAACCTACTTGTTAAAACTTGCCTACATCTGGTTTACACAGGCAGAAAAAGAGACCTCTAATGGTTGAAGTGACACTTTTTTAGGACTTTGATCAAACTCAGCTTCAATTCCAGCTTCAACCATTAACTGTAAATACTGGACCAACTATCTGGTCACATGAGCCATAGATTTGTACAGAGAACCAAGTTACAAAGAGATGAGACAAAGCTGTGAACGCCCGCAGCTGTCAGTCAAACACGTCAAATGAATCCTGGCATCTAATTGGTCAGCTTAGTCTTGCAATATAAATTTATCAGATGTGATACAAACAAACTCACCCCCTTCAGTTGTCATCGATGTAATATATAACCGCAGATGAAAAAAATATCTTTGTACCAGGCTCACGTAGCCTACCTTAACCCAGGATGATGATTAATATTACTTTTCTTTCATTTTGATCATATCTGTCCAAAATGTCCTCATTTCAAGTGTTGCTAGCGACACAATTGCTGCCAGAGCTGAAATAAGGCTGGACCAGCTGGTCTACAGGTCATCTACCAGCCTGAGGTGCAAACATCTGCAGCAGAACATTGGTGCACCAGGCGCTAGGTGGTCACATGACTTCTGTACGGGATGTAGGGTTTAACGCCGGCTTAAAGCTACAGGTTGGATACTGCCTCATCGCAGACTTGTCTGTGCTGTCTTCAGGACGTATGCTCAGACTGCCCTGCGGGTCCATCTGGTCCACCCGGACTGCCGGGAATCCCAGGAGATAAAGGACACCAAGGACCTCCCGGGAAAAATGGTCAAGATGGATACCCAGTAAGATAAAGTCTTTAACTTCTCTTTATTCCAACCAGGTCCTCAGACTCACTGGTCCAACGCGCTTGATTCAGATGAATGGACCACCATCAGCTTGTCATCAAAGTCTCCTGATCTGAGTCAGGCGTGTTGGAGCAGGAAACATCTGAAACACCTTATTTTATCTGATCCACTTTAAATCAGGATTTCTAGGGGACATGGACCACAACTACATGTCTCATATTGCATCATGGCTTTGTGACTTCTCCCATGATGTTATCTGCCCACTGGATGTCAGTATTTCAAACTGAGCCCTTTACTACAACAGTTTAGTGGTTGAAAAGTGGATTTACAACAAAATTCTACAAGAAGCTGAAAACTGAAGAGGGAAGATGAGGCGTCAGCAGCGAGCGATTGGCATCACTGATGTTGCTCCGTGCTGTCCACCACGACAGAGACTGAAGCTCTGCTGTGCCATTACAGGGCCCGTCTGGACTTCCTGGACCTCAAGGGCCCCCTGGAGTTGACGGAGGGAAGGCAAGTATGCACACCAACAGCACTGTCGCATTTGTTTCCTCTTTCTACAGCTGTGGTTGATTTCACACTGGAAACATCAGATTGTAGTCATTTTTAAGAGCAGCTCCACTTGACACACATATGTCACATAATCCTTGTGTCTCTTCTGTCTCAGGGAATAAAAGGTGATCAGGGACCTCCTGGAAGCCCTGGAGACAAAGGAGACAAGGTATATTTGCTGTTCATTACCCATCAGTCCTCACTTCCTCTCATCGCTATTGTTCAATAAACATGGTTATGAATAATCTGGATCACTATTTTCTGTGTGACAGGGTCACCCAGGACCCCCTGGACAACCAGGTCCTCCTGGACTAATGGGAACACCTGTAAGTGGCTCTTCGGCACTAAACGTTTTGTAACAGGGACTCATTATTTTGGTTCCACAATTAAATTTTCTGTTTCTGTTGACCTCCACTGACATTGTTCATTTCCTCTTCAGGGTATTGATGGACGGCCTGGCCCCACGGGTCCACCAGGGCCCCCAGGAGAAAAGGTTAGGCTGCATTTAGTGTCCTTTCCGTTTAGAAAAACTATTACCCCAATGTCATTATTGTAGACCTCCTCTGTGAAGCATGTAGGTCAGCCAGCCACAGTCATAAAAGATGCCATTAATCATTTCTTTATCTTTCTGTTTGTTTGTTTGTCTTTTAGGGCAAAGAGGGTCTTAAGGGAATCCAGGGACCACCAGGTCTTCCTGGCTTGATAGTAAGTCAAAATTTACCTTTAATGTAAAGCATTGTGAAATAAACAACAAAGGTCAGCTGTTGAAAATAAAACTGTAGGTCTTTTACAGCTGGAGAGGATGAATGAGCTGTTTTTAATGTGCAGGGCCAACCTGGAAAAATGGGGAAAGATGGAAGACCAGGAGAACCAGGAGAAGCTGTGAGTAAATGGAAATGACCCAAAGAAAATCTGGTTTGAACACTGTCTATGAGATGCTGATGGCAGTATTAACTTTTTATTTTTGATTGATTTATCTGGTCCCAGAACATCAAATCTCTGCAGAGGGAAACACACACATGGTGCTGCAATATTCTACGTTAACACAGAGTTCATGTAGCAAACTTTTTCACCACCTCGATCCCTGTGGTCGGCCCCCATTCTAAACCACATCTGAAAGTTCATCAGTTTACCCAAAACACAGATTTTAAGTTTATCTTCTGACAACAAATCCTGGATACAACCTCTGCCTGCAGAGTACTTATTTCTAAGGACGTGATTGCAAGCAAAGAGTCACGTACAATCATTATGTACAAACAGGGTTGATGAACACTTTTTAAATTCCACTCATACGTTAATGTTCTCATGCTTAACCTATATCTATGATTTTTGCAGGGCAAACAAGGAGAACCTGGTCCTCCAGGTAACCCTGGACTCAGGGGACTTCCTGTAAGTACGTATGAAGAAATATATCTGATGTACGAAGCATGTGGAGTGCAAAAAGAAATGGCTGACTCACTGCTTCCTCTCATCCTGTCCAGGGATTCAAAGGCCACAGAGGAGAACCTGGAGCTACAGGACCACAGGTCAGCTTCTTTTTCTTGTATCAGATAAGACGATGCTTTGCCCCAGTTTTCCAGCTGAATGTTTCAGGAATATCCACTGAACATTTGTCTGCAAAAAAGCACAACTCTAACTACCCAGCCCCAATACCAGAAAAGAGGTGATGCAGCATAGTACCAGCTACTAGGTGTCATGTGATGTGGGGTTGAACAGAGGACCCAAATGCAGGAGAGCAGGCAGGGAGGCAGGAGTATCCAAAAAAAAACAAAAACACTGCCAGGGCAGAAAAACCCAAAAGAAACACAAAACTCAAAACAAAGCGATGCAAAGAAACCACAAACTAACCATGAGCAGGAACACGTGGAAACCAGTACGGACCAGCACAGGACAGACAAAGACAGGACCTGATATAGACACAGGGGTAACGAGACACAGGTGAGACACATCAGGGGAACCAGGATCAGGAAAGTCAAACAGAACATAACTAGACACAGACAGGATTTCAAAATAAAAGAGGGACCAAAACCAGAAAAAACCCAAAGCAAAACCTAAACCATGACACTAGGGTCCAAGTCAGCATTAACACTCCAACAGAGTTCCGTTTTATCCGTTTTATTTTTCACTTCTCAGTTCAAGGACACGCGTACAGGTCTGGTTGCTGGTCTGATTGTCTTCTCCCGAGAACCAGTCACAGACAGCACCGATCAGTCAGGTGCTGTTCCTGAGCTGCAGCTTCACCTCTCCTCTGCTGAGCAGAACCACACTCACTACCACAGCCACGTTTTTGCCTGCTACCCAAAATGCAATGCATCTAGCCTGTACAGGCCCTCCAGCAGGTGGTGGGCCCACAGGAAGGTGAACCCACGTTGCTCATTTTGACCCCATGTGTGAGGATCTGTCCACGATGCGCTCACCAAGACCTTGCTTCAGGGCAGGACCCCATTAACCTGAGTGTGGGTGAGGGACATCGAGCTCTTGGTTTATCTACTTCCATACAAAATAATAGTCTGACCCGTCACCCAGGACCAGTTTACTGTACTTTACTCTGTCCGGGTTGGGAGTGAGGTTCTTCCTCAAGTGAAAGGGTTTAATTTTATCAGGATCTTGTACACAAGTGAGGGAAGAATGGAGCAGGACATTGACAAGAGGACTGGTGCAGTGTCTGTAGCAACGTGGACTGTGCACCAGTCTGTTGTGGTGAAGAGGGAGTTGAGCCAAAAGGCAAGACTTTCTCTTGCTCTGTCTATCAGGAAACACAGCTGTCTTCTCTGGACCAAAGATAAGTTAGAATGGTCTGAGGAAGAGTCAGAAAACTGGTAAAATGAACAGAAATATGATGTTTTCTTTGGAAACCATGGATGCTGTGTCCTGCAGACAGAGAGAGGAGAGGGACCACCCAGCTTGTTAACAGCGGACGGTTCGAAAGTCTGCATCTCTGATGGTACGAGGTTGCATTAGTGTCTAAGGCCCGGGCAGCTTCCACCTCAATACCGAAGAGTACATGGAGGTCTTGCAGGGACGGTCTTGCATATATAAGCAAGACAATATCATAACACGCTGCATCCATCACAACAGTGAGGCTTCACAGGAGAAGAGACCAGATGCTGAACTGGCCAGTTCAGAGACATCTAAAAACAGCTGAACTCAAATAGCCTGCTTAATCATGAACAAAAGATATATACATATAGGAAAAAGAAGATCCAGGACGCTGAAACCTTCTTAGACCCTACAGCCAGTATAGATGCCTGAAGAACCTGCGGGCCGTAGAACCTGCAGCCTGTACACCCTGCACTGAGTTAGAGGGGTAAACTGTTGCCATGGACACCGAGATTTAACCTGCGCTGGCTCTAATGTCACTAAATCCCTGATACATGAAAGTTATTCCCACTATTTTTCAGAAGGTTGAAATGTACATTTAGTACGATGTCTCAGTACACTTAGGAAGAGTGAGGCAGACTTTTACGATTTACCCTCACCACTGTGGCCATCATATGTTTTAACTTGAAAAGATGTAGCTGTAGCAGAAGACAAGAGCTTCATAGGTGGACACATTTGAAGTGTGTTTTTCAGGTTTATTATAGCAGTAGATTCTAAACTTAAGTTATGAATCAATTTTATGCGAGACATTTGCCACATCTAAGGGAGCAAGTGTTACTCTGTCTGGTATGTTACGCCACCTGCATTTTTTTTCAAATAACTGTAAAAACGACTTCATGCTGGCATGGAAACATTTGTAAAAAAAAAAAAAAAAGAGAGACAGAGAGTTGTATTTCAACTATGTGACATGAAATCTACACTCCTCAGATTAAACAGTTTCAACTCATAGTTAAACATTTATGACAGTCAGCTAATGCCAAATATTGTTCCCTTTTCAATTCAATTCCCAAGGGTTCATCAAGGGGAGCTTAGAAACCGTGATAGAAAAGTTGTCTTGGTTTGGCAGTGTAAATTCCTCCTCATCCCTCTCTGCTGTGCTTCAGCTCTGCTTCAGATTTCATTATTCACACACACAGATGGTGGTAACCATGGCAACTGTGGTGGCAGTGACTGAAACCAGTTAGACTGTAACTGTTCGTTTTCATTCAGTAACAGTTAAATCAGAAGCACAGAATTTTTTTCTTTCATATATTTGGGTAAAGTGACTTTCAACAAATATGGCAAAAGAGTTTTCTTTTTTAGTTAAAAAATGTCTCCTTTAACTTCGATCTGAAGGTTTCACTTGTATTCAGTCTGCTTATTTCCTCATGCACCAAACAGGGAGAAGAGGGAAAGCCTGGATCACCAGGACATGATGGCAAACCAGGGAAGGAGGTATGTCCGGTCTCACGCTTTAACTCCATCGTCATTATGTTCAGCTCTCTCAGAGAGGCTCTACAGGACAGATTGATCTGATTGGCTCCCCAAGATTTTCAGGCATAATTAATGACCTCCAACAGGATGTAGCTAGATGGACCTGCTGAGATAATTTAAATTTGCTAGCAGTAGGTCTAGATTTCTAGGCTAGTAGGCAGAGCTAATGGCTAATGAATGAGCAGATCTCATGCTGTTGGCCAAACCTGTTATCAGTACTATATGAACACAATAACTAAATAAATTGGTATGTCTGCTCTTAATATGACAGTTAGAGTGCCTGAAAACTTATATTCAAGAGATACCTGCTTTACACAATAAAACATCACACTCTATTAAAATAAATAAAACAAAATATATTGCACTTTAAGTCAACTTTGAACATTTGAAAGTCAGGAAAAGCAGAACATGGGACTTTTTAAAGTTGAATATCTGTAAGCTCTCGTGTAACGTCACAGATAATATTGTCTTTCAGTCTTTCACCACATATACTGTAAGTAGGTTTTCCTGTGAATAAGAGATGTTATAACACCACCAACTTTCAGCTTTAGCCTTTCTGCAAATTCAGCTGTGAACTGGGCCTCATTTGTAAAACAGTCCTCTGTGAAACGCTGTGAAAAACAAATAAATTTGCTCTGCTGCTGACCTGGAAAAAAACAAACCACAGCCAGATTCCCCTCACAACCAAAAGCACAACTCTTTAGGGACACTAGAAACAAAGAATAATTAAAGCGAGAAGGACTAGCAGATCTACTGGGATGAAAAACAAACTTGGTGAGCCGTTGGTGAACCACATGAGTGCTGAAGCTTCAGATCTCGTGGACCCACACTTCCTGGAGGGTATGACTACATTCTCTGTCATTCTCATCCACCAGCTTTTACTTACAAACACTGTCACTTCTCATTTTTGGGCAAAAACTAGCTGTTAAGTTTGTCTGCTGGTCAATCCAACTGGTGAGGTGTTTGCTAGTATGAAGGTGTTGAACGAGAACACAGTGTTGTCTTGTAGCTATTTGAAGACCAAATAATGAAACCTGTTAGGTAATCAATAATGTTAGTGTAGCTAATTTTATATAGAAAAAAAACGCAGTGCAATATCCCTCTATGTATAATTAACGTTATTAGATTCAATAATTCATCACATTTGACCACTATGACCAGTAATAAAATGTGCCCAAATAGATTCTGCCTGAAGACAAAAATCTTTTCTAGTATGAGGATTTTAAAAAAAAATATGCATACCAATATTGAAAATAACAATAATAATTTTATGAACAAAGTGCAACATAGCAACTTATAGGCATGATGCTGTCGGTAATTTTAAAGTATACCCGTCCACCACAGAGATGCATGAAGGAGATTGTGTCTTTGCTTTGTCACAGAGTCGATCTTGAGGCTGTATAATAATTTATCATGATAACATGATAAATAAGTCAGAATGAGTCTTTTAACTTAGTTCTGCATGTTTGTAGTCCCACTCACGAGAAAGGCCACACATTAGACCTGATTTCTCATTTCTTCTGAGCATGGACCAGCTTCGTCAATTATCACTGTGGTATTCTTTTTAATGTAACTTCTCTTGTCACACCTCCCTCATGTAAAATTATGACTCAACGCTGCATCATCAGCTGGAGGGGGTCGGGGGTGGGGGGTGTTTTTAGATTCATTTGAGCCTGATTCTCATTTTATTCAGGTTAACAATGTTTATTCTTCTGTCCTGTCTTTTAATAATCATTTTCTGTGCATATTACATAACATTTTACCTGCTAAGTGGTGTACTACTTCTCCTAGAAAATATCTTGCCTGTGGATAAACAAGGACATTTCTTCTCTTAAAAAGTGAAGCGTCTATGGAAATTCACTAAACTATAAGTGCACAGACTCCACCTCACAGGACCTTTCCTCTCAATAAATGTATAAAACAAGCCAGACATGCTTGTTTTCAGCAGTTAGTTTCATCAAAGAAAAATTTAAATAAAGTTGATTTATGGACTGATTGGGAAAACAGAAAGTGTAAAAATTGCTGAGTTTTCTATGCTGAACAGGTTTGGACAGAAAGAATCTGTCACTGGCAGTTGACTCTAACAACTAATTTGTTGCAGTGAAACTTTCTATCCTTTCACAGTAAGTCTTTATTTTAATGGCAAACTGAAAACTCACACATTTAAAGGCTGCAGTATTTTTTTATGTCCTCCTTTGTCTGATAGTGGACAGCAGAATAATACTTTTAATAAACCTCCGGCCGCATATCCTGGAGACACCACAAGGCTGTCAAAGTTAAAATGAATCTCTGAGATGATTCCACAGACACCGAAGCTCAGTCCACGGTTTGTTTGAGGCTTCAAATAAGGCTGAAATGATGAAAAATACATTTTTTTTTTTAGCCTTATACCCTAAGGATGAGCAATGATGAAGTCACAGTGATATCGACATCCAGGAAACTAAGTGCCTCTTGTTTTGTTTTTGCAGGGCCCTAAGGGGTCTCCAGGCCTGGAGGGAATTATCGGACCAAGAGGAGAGCCAGTGAGTCATTTATTTATTTTTTTAATTATTTGCAGGACTTTCACATCAAAGAGGCAGCACAGTTTCACGCAGAAAGATAAATGAGGTCATAAAGTGGCTCTCGAGTCATTCTTCATGATGTCATTATCCATCAGAGTTCTTGTACCTTCATTAAATTGTTCATTTTGCATTCCAGGGCAAGCCAGGTGAACCAGGACCATCTGGAAAACCAGGTCTCCCTGGAACACCAGTGAGTCATATGTTCTCTAAACCTTTAAGTTCAGTTCAGTTTTTTTACAGGTCAGAGAAAAGTTGGGTTGAAGCAGGATAATCACGTGAATAATAAAAACATTTATTTCTTTGCAGACAGTATACCCAAGACATTTAGATTCTTTTCTGGTCAACTTCATGATATTTGAATGTAAATTCATGTTTGTGCTTTTGGTCTTCATCAAAAATAAAGAAAAAAAAAAGAAAAAAGTTTGTGCAAAGTTTTACCAGTTTTAAAAGATTTTAACTTTGTTGTTCCTTCTCACGACGCTAAAATGTATTCTGGTATTGAGGATGTCAATGGATGAAGGGATTTAGTTCTTTGTTCTTCTCCTTCTTGTTGCTAAAACGTCATTAACATTTACAAAAGAACATGTTCACTGACGTCTTTCTTTTATGTCAAAGTTCCTGGCTTTTGGACCGGTTACAGTCTTGCTCTGGACCACTTTGTCTGTTTTCCAGAGGACACTGCAACCATATCTTCCTAAAAAACAAAGAAAAACATGTTTTGACAATTTAGTTATGGGAACCAAATAATTCCTGTGTTTACTGCTTTTACCCCTGTTATTTCTCCTATAAATCAAATTACATTATAGTTAATGTAAATGACGCCTAGGTTGGATTTAGTTTTCCAAATAAGCTTAAAGCAGTAATTCTCAGCTGCTCTTGGTTCCGGGACGCAACATCACCCCTCGATGACAAGGCACGACCCAAAAATGATCTGATCGATCAGTTTGAACCTGAGATAGAACAGAATATCACGATATGCCAACAAAAGAAACAAAACAATTGCAAAGATGAATCAAAATGACCAGCAGGTGGCAATACTAGAGGAAAATATTCTCTTTTGCTCCTTTACGGTAAACTAATAGAGGAGCCTGATAGCTGAAGGCTCTTCCACCCTTTCTAGACCTACAGACTCTTGGAACAGCAAGTAAACCTG
>JBAMYA010045833.1:0-11431 GCA_037176975.1 Arrhamphus sclerolepis | reverse complement strand
GTTCCCGAATACAAATATTTTTTAAAGTATTTGTTTGAAATAAGTATTCGTAAAAAACACGTTATTTGTGCCTTTCCAAATACCACCCCTACCCTCTGTGTATTTTGTGGACTTTGGTTGAATTTGCGTTCATTATCGCGATCGCGGAATCACAAAATCTTGGAAGGACTGTCTAATTGCCGCTGAATGTGAACTTTGCAGCATGAGAATATGTGACATCTGCTGAGTCTAATGTTGGACAAGCGGAGTCATAATTGCAGCCAACAATTTGACCCCACAGCCAATTAGTTTTTCATGTCTACTTCAGTTCTGCTTCTCTTCCTCCAGGCCTTAGTCACAATCACCAGAGGTACATCCAGAGGAAGACACTACACTTGATCATTTATACTTGAATATCCTCCACCATGAAGTGACTGAATGCCGCACAATTAGCAGAGGATCTGGGTAACTTCCCTCCTGTGTCAGATCAAGGGCAAGGAAATGAAAATCCCTTCCCTAATGGACCAATCTCGTAATTCTGTGATTGAGCTCCTTCACTGCAGCTATAACAAAGTCTGCACTGAGTACATAAAAGACTGTTGGAATATTAAAGGACTGCTTGATATAAACTGCCAAACCATTGTCTTATAAATTGCAGACATGCACTTTTCTTTCGAGGTTTGGGAGAAATTAGCAAAAAACGTGTTTCTTCAGTTTATATTCTAACTTCACCAAATTCATTTTTAGTGCCAGTTTATGCAGCTTTTCTTGATTTTCAATAAGTGTTTAAACAACAAAAACAACAAAAACAAAACAACCGATGAAGACATTGTCTTCATTTGTAGCGTGGGCATTGACTTCAGCTCTCTCTGGCAGGAAATACGTCCAAAATAGTAGTAGTATTTTAACATTACTGTGAAATTTAATTATTTTATCATAATTTAATTAAGAATGTTGTTTTCTACAGGCCAACATGTGATGTATGTACAGTATATAGTAATAATTACATCAAACATTTATTTATGCATAATCCTAACCAAGCACAACTGACACTGAAGGTAAAACTTCCTGAACAATGAGACAGTTAGCGGCGTGCCTTTCAACACAATACATTTGTATATTTTTTTTTCATTTTTTACAGCAATTTACATTTGTAATTTGACAAATTGTGATCATGCATTCCAGTTTTATGTAACAACAAACAGTCATATTATGGTTTTATGATTCCCAAACATCAGAGCAACGCTTTCGAAGGGCACATAATACAATAGTTTTTACAATTTTAGGAGCCTTTATTGTGGAACGTAGCTGATGAGTATTCTGCAGACTGGGTTGTATTTTATTTTATTTTATTTTTTGTGTGTATACTTTCTGTCGATGTATTTAAGTTTGTGTTGGTCATCACACTACTTTGTAATTACTGCACAAGGGGAAATCATAAATTGACAAGATGCAGTTTAAGATAATTCATCTTTTCAAACCATGAATCTGTAATTAAAAAATTAGATTCAAAGGACCGGCTTTAGCAACACACTACAGTCTAGACTCCCTCAGTGTAGAATAAGGTTTCTTAAAAAAAAGAAAAAAAAAGAAATGTATTGCACCATGAGTACCTTAGTGTTAGATTTGAACTACCCATCAAGCAAAGGAAGTAGGTTAGTCAGTCACTTATCTCTCCCTGAACAGTTTTAGAGATTCAAACAAGCAATGCTGGGCTATTCTTAGGGTGCTGCAATCGCCTTGGTAAGAACATCCTATTACTGACTGTCAGCTGGTTCTAAGGTACGTAGGTCGCATAGCTACAATACAAGTTGTTATGATCAGAGAGATGTTATTACAATTGATGCCTGATTAATAAAAATCATCCCGTTGTTGAATATAAATGTATTTATCTGTCAAGATGTACACAGAAGAGGCGTTTTGTGAAGAAATGTTGCTGCACATTAGCAAGTTTCATTATACTACCATCAACAGATGCTGGAATAATGTAGCATCGGCATACTGTTCCTATTCCACAACTGCAACTTTGCACTAATTGCTTTTTAATTCATGCCATATTTAACCTAAGGTTGGCTGAAAAAAAAAATCCTAGTGGTGAGTCAAACACACACTTCTAATCACCTTCCCACGTGCCTCCCTTTACTTACGGTATATCCTTTTTCGTGTTTAACCTCCAATTGGCTGTCTCTCCTGCTTTCTCCATTAGAGAGTGTGAAATGAGAAAAGAAATGAAAAAGCTTTCTTTGGGATCTTTTTAAAAAGCCTCCTAAGTAGGTTATACGAGAAAGTAGGCTGCCTGAAAGGCTCAAGAGACCAAAGGAGCTACTGTTGAATCACTCGAGAGGAGCCCATCCCACTTCAGGAGTCCACATAAATGGATGGAAAAGGAGTGATGTGGAATTTGTGATGCAGCATGTTGAGCAAAATTGGCCTCAAATATATCCTGGAGCAAATGGATCAGTGAGAAAGTGGTCATGGCACAAGAAAGCCAGAACAGGTTGCACAGGTTACAACACTTGGCTTTATTATTTATTAGATGTTAAAACTTCATAATTCGACATTTATTTTTAGGGCAGCAGTATTAAATTGCGGATTCCTGCATTTTGACACCATCTTCTCTATTTGCTTCAATTGTCCCAGTGAATGGGCCATTCCATTTAAATGACTGACCCTCTAGAGGAACCCATCTGTTGACCTGCATCTGGGCTTTTAAGTATCCTTTAAAGAACAAAACAAAAGAAAACAAACAAAATAACAAAACAGAATAAATCTCTCAAGAAAAATTAAGATCAACAATATCTCATTTTCCACTGGTGCCAAGTCAACTGTTTCTCCCATCTTATTTTTAACTATTCCTCACTAAATAAAATTAAGCATGAACCTTTCTAGGAGGAACCTTCTGTTCTTCACAGTCAAGTTCTTCAAGTTCCTTTTGCTCCCCAATTGTTTATCTTCATCCAACACATAAAAGAGACACAGAAGTTTTGAAACACATTTAAATGTGTTTACTTGTGAGCCCCTTGTACATCCATTAATGAGGTAAAGGACTTAATTTGTGGATTTTATTACTTTTATGTTCCCACCATTATGATCAAGAGTGATATATTTTGGGGTAGTGACAAATAAATAAATAAATCAGCTGGTATCAGAAAAAAAAAGCACAGAGTAACCTTTGGGGGGCCAGCTTATGGACTCACAAATCCAGAAAGGATGTATAAATGTGAACAGCCAAAGCTTATCGATAGGATTGTTTAGCAAAAGTCAGCAAAACGAAGCAGATTTGTTTTAATGAGACGCCATAATTAAAGTCTGGAGACAAAGATAGAATCTAATTAAAAGATACCACTGCACATTGTTTAGTATTTATTATTTTATGGTGGACAAAACTAATGAGAGAAAAGAATTATCTGTGTTAATAGCAGGGACTTTTGAGAAAAATGAAAATATTTCTATTAAAATTCCAATTGGTGCATTGTTCCACTGGAATTTAATAAAACCAAAAGGCAGCAAACAATGTATTGAAAGAAAAAAAAAAGCAAAAAAAAAAAAAAGCTGGCCTTTGGGTCCATTAACGCAGTAAGAAATGCCAAGAAAAAGAAATGTGATATCAGACATGAATGCAAAATAAGACTTTTTACTCCAGAGGTCAAAATGGATAAAAAGCAATTTCTGAAGATTGCGTCATAAAGCCGACTTGGAGGATAATTTCTAGGATGTGTGGCATTTCAGTAGCTTTTTTCCTCCTTAGATAATAATAATAATAACAAGAACAGTCTTTTTATAGTTACAGTTTTTTTAGGTGATAATTGCTGTCAGCCATACATGACAGAGGGATTTAATAACTGCAAACTGAGCATGAAATATGTGGACCATGCTTGTGTGTAATTAGCCAGAATATGAACACAGTCAGACGTGATACATAACAAATTCTCTTTTTCCCATCACTGCAGCTTAATAAAGATATCTACCCACCCACAGATATCTGTACAGCGCATTCACAGCAGCAATGACGTTCTTCCCTCTGATGTTTCCAATAAAGGCATCTGAGCTGCAGGAACTTTGTTTTCCCTTGTTGGTTGAGTAAAGGGTGCCCCGAGGCTGACGGGAATCACACCAAAATGAAAAACTGGGTTCTCTTTCTTGTCCTTTTCTTTTATTTAATATGAAGAAAAAAAATCAATCAAGTTCATTACCAGCAACCAAGCATACATATATTAGCTCTCTGAGACCATAAACAGTTTGCATTAGAGTTTTATTTACTTCAGAATGCACTTTGTTCAGTATTAAATATGCATCAGAAGAAACATTTGTTTTAAAGATTTTAAATTGGTTGCAATGATTATTTTATTTTTAAATAACATAATGACCACAACTTCTTAAGCACCAAGTAGCAGACAAACAAGCCACTTTCTCAGCTGCACTGCAGTTGTGAAATCTGATGAATGAATAAGATACATTAAAATAAAACCTGCAACCCTCAATTATATTAAATGATTAAAAATAAAAGGTGGTGACAGATTCAGAGGTATAGAACAATCTGGTCTCTTTGTTTCCCTCAAATCTCCTGTACTTCCTTCACATTTTCATTTTGGAAAAGTGTGGTTAAAAAAATTGCCTTGGCAATATTATTACTAAACAAATATTTTCTCTGAACATGAGGAAATGAAGACAGTAAATCTGAAATGCGTGTTATCCATGAATAGCACAGTTAAAAGGACCCAGCTGAACCTGTACTATCAGATGAGGTCAGCCAGATGAAGAAGGGACAAAAGCATTAGCCAGCCAAACTGGTAGGCACAATAACAGGACTTAATACAAGGAATTTGTTATAATGTCAGTTTTAATTTTACATTAAGGCAATTCCAAGACTGTTACCATCTGATTGTGCTTGTCACTCCATGTACTAGGCCTTTAAACAAACATTATTTACTCTGCTGGCCCTGAGCAAACATCTGCTCAGATGCGATAGGTTTTAAAAATTAGGCAGCACAGATTCCACGAGCTACCTTGCAGTCACAGAATAAATTATATTTGACATTTTCCATGAGGGGGATAATGCAGGAATTCTCCACCACAGGAAAACACTTTTTTTCTTGTGTTATCTAAATATGGGTTCATTACGTTTTTTTTTTTTGCTCAGCAATACTTAATGCGTCCATCTTTCAACATACAAATACATCGGTGGGCCCCAGTGATTTTCACAACATGCTATGACTTTGTCTCTTGCTTTGGATTTCATTTTAGTCTCCTCATCTCATGACCCCATCTCTCAGTTCTCCTGTACCAGTGGGTCCCTCCAACGGCTCTCAGGAATGCGAGCAGCAGGTTATAACATGGAAATGTGAGCCATCCAACGGGGGAAGAAGATTTTGATCCGATAGGCGTGTCAAACAAAGACAGCCTTGATGCTCTTTCTATCATGTCCTGGAATCTTTGGGCTCTTTATTGAGTCGAAATGTATAGCTGCCCCCTGAATACTGTATAAAAAAATATAAATAAACAAATAAAGAAACAAACTGCTGTGATGCAGATGAGACATGCAGCATTGGCAGGTAACACAGATGAAGTCTCAGTAGACAGCAAGGATGAAAAACCCAAAAATAAATTATTGTAGATGTTATTTAATAAAAAAAAATAAAAAATTGAAACAGAAGTTGTCACACTGTGATATATATGAGTGATCTTTGCACTTCCTCAGTGACACCTTCTATAGCTATACCTGCTGTATAATGGAGTGATTTTCTCAATATTATAGTATTTAGGATGAAGACTGCAATGGATGGCGCGTGTCTGTAGAGGCAGTTAAAAGTTATGGTGCTGTATGTTTATGTGTCAGGCATAACCAGCATGGAGGGAAAGGCCTGCAGAGAAGCACCTGTTTGGGTAGTGATCTGTCAGTGGGAGAGTGGTGCATGAAGCTTGGTCCACCAGTCCATCATTCTTGCTACACTGGCATATAGCTGGTGAGGCAAGAAACAGCACAGTCACCAACACAGGAAAGCAGCCTTGTCAAGTGCCAACATCAAACACAACATGTCAAGGAAGATAAATAATGGAACTAGATTCAGAAGAAAATTTAGGTTGGTGCCTAAGCACTTCGTTGTCATTCCATTCCTTTGTGACATCTGTCAAAACATCTTTTGTTTTCTGAGATACAGTATATTATTTTTGTAATTTTTTTTACACATTATAATCAAACCACATTTCATGTATGGCTTGTCAGTCTTAGCTTTTATTTGACGGACATCACAGTAGTGCCGTTGTTAGAGCTGACACTTCACAGCAAGAACGCTCAGCTGGATCCAGTTCAGCTGGTCTTTCTGTGTGGAGTTTGTATGTTCTTCCTGTGTCTGCGTGGGTTTTCCCCAAGTCCTCCCACCACAAAGACATGCAGTTTAGGCTGACTGGAAACACTAAATTCTGCCTTTATTTGGAAATAAGCTGTAAACATCTATGCTTTTTATGACGAAATAGTTTAGTCCGACAATATAGTTGTGTATAAAATGAACTTGGAACGTTTTACTCGAAACAGTGGTGATAAACGGGGGTCTTCAGTTGACCAGTGGCCATGTTCTGCTTGATCAGAAAAGGAGAACGATAGACCTTCCTTTATTTACTTATTTATTTAAAGAATGCTGAATAAAAGACACCTATCAAGTTGGTTGGTACCTCTGAAATAATTATATGTACTCTACTCTATTTAAAGTGTGATGCTAATTTAGCTTTTCATTTAGATTAATTTCATCAAAAAGAGGGGGAAAAAAAGCAAATGCAACCATAAAACAGAAAATACAGTGACTCTGTCAATGAGCTGACAGAAATGACAGAAGCTCTATGTACCTAACATAGATACAATATAACGATTTCTATTAATTTACTAAATTACAATTTACTTTACTTAACTGTGAGATAAGCACCAAATAACGAAAGGGAGGAAAGTTACTGTTTCCCCCAAGCTCCGACACAGAGGTTGACTCTCATCTTGAAACACAGCCAACTATATTTATATAAACCAGTATCAAGAGTTAATTTTGGTATGATGTTCTTCTAGGAAGGCAAACAAAATTTTAAAACAAACCAAAAGAAGAAAAAAGTTTAAGCAACAAAAGTGGTTTGTTGGTGTAGCAGAGGTACTGCGTGTCCTTCATTTTGGGCTTTAAACTCAAAATATATCTTTACCACCACAGGTACATGGACACACATCCCCCTTACTTGTGAAAACGGACGGAAAAACAGAAAAAAAAGAAAGTTCAACTTTTGAAGGCAGCCTGCAGGCTTGCTTTATAGTTCTGAGGCACCTGTGAGAAGAAATCTTTAATTTTATTTTCTCTATCATCTCTATCATTCTGGCACACTTTTACAATAATTTGAAGTGTGCCAGGGAACAACAGTGTAAAATAGAAAATAAAATACACATGTGTATGTATGAGCCTGGCCCAAAGCCAAAAACAAAATGAAAGGCATTGCACATCAGATATATACTGTTATCGATTCTTCTGAAGCCCCACATTCCCCCTCACACAACTTCTACTCCATCATCTCCCATCTTTCATCTCACAGATGCTGGGGCTTGTGAGAGAGAACGGAGCATGGTTGTTCTATTCAGAGCCCTCCACCCACTGTGGTCCTCAGCGGGGGGATCTAAAGCCCAATCCCAAACCCCTCACTCCCCCTCTTCATCCCACTCAGGCTTTGAGGCCTCACCTCATGCCCTTTCTGACTGACCTCAACCTTTAGCAGCAAGCAGGAGACCTGAAAGGAGATTAGCTCCCTGCATCTCATTCCCTTTCCACCTCGGCTTCTATCCCTGCAGTCGTTTTAGGTGTGGTCAGTGACAGCAGAGGTGCCTGTCAGTGCTGAAGCAGGTCATATTTTATATTCTGAATGCAGCTGCAAAGAAGTGCAACAATTACTTGTTACTCAACGTTTGATTTATTGTGTCTTTTAAGAGGGTTGCATTACATGAAAATAATAAATGTGTAACAATAAATGTGACAAGGCAGTCACATATAGCTGATAATAAATTGAATTAAATACCATTTAAGTTGGATGAGCCAGATAATAGTGTTTGAGGACATGTGGGATGTTACCAGAACAACTGATGGTTGCTTTTCTAAAACACGTGTCAAAGTAAGTGGAAAATTGTTTTTTTTTTTTTTTCTAAAATGTGAACATAGAACAAAGAAATCATTTCAGATTGTAACAGTGATAGTTTTTCAAAGTGTTTGGCATTTCTGTAATGCAGAAAAGGACTTTCAATGTGAAGTTTCTCCTCTTGCTTTTTTATTGGCCGACATTGTGGCTGCGAGTGAAATGAAATAACTCAGTTAACCTTTGCCACATTCACGGTTACTGAATGGGTTCCCACCTACAACTGAACTCTGTAATTTACAAATCACTTTTGTTTTGCTTTCTGGGGGTGTCTTTGGTGTCCAGCTGTCAGTGGTTGAGAGCAAGATTTCTCGCAATCAAACAAAGCAAACAGAAGCCATGCGAACTCTACAAATTATATCCAGCCACTTAACTACACCTCTCTCTAGTGGGCAAGTGAAAACCCAGCAACACAACGCCTGAACATCAAAGCTGCGGTGAATGGAAAGCAGAAGAGATGATGGACTTGTTTTCTGTTGTATAGACAAGGAATAAAGTATAATTGAATTGAATAGAATCGAGTTAATTCTGTAAATAAAGCCCTGCAGACATCTAAAACCAGTTAAGTCTGGTTTCAGAGCATACCTGATGAACACATATAGCATTTCTGTATGTAAAACACAGAAGACTATGAGCCACATTGCAAATGATCAAACTGGCTGGGCTTGAGTAGAAAATTATCTCAACTGTTATTGCCCACTTTTACTGGAAAGCTTCTCATTTTCACGCTGTTTTAAGCAGCTCGACAATTTAAAATACAATATCAATGGGGGAACATAAATGACTTTAATTGTTGAAAAATTGGAGCCCAGTATATTTATCATTTATAATTTTCATCAACTTACAGTATACAGTGTTTTCTATATTATTTGAGACATTTTGCCTCAGGTTTAGTGTGAGCATGTAATTTGTTGTCATGCTTACATTTAAAGGACAAGCAGCTGTTTAATATCACACGAAGCATGGAAGTGTGAAAACGCATGATTAGAAACCCCATTTCTGGTGTGACTACTATGAAGTCACGTGGAGCTTGTGAATTGCGACAGCACTATGTCTAAACAGTCAGTGAGTGCACATTAAAGTTCATACGTCATTGAACTCAATGGGGGGGGGTAGTGAGCGGTGTGATCAGCCACTCATCTGGCTCAGCCTCCGTCTGCAGCCCTGGGGTCCAGAGCCTTGTGTTGACGGCATGGTAGCATGTGTACACCCCACTGCCACAGAGATAAACTCACTTTAACAGATGGCCTACTTGGCTGCAGCCCTATAATTAATACCAACGAGGCTTTCAGATTTCATTGAGTTTAAGTTATATCAGTCCGGGAGCTGTGTTTTTGTCTTTTGCTGTCATATCAAAGTCTGTTATGCAGCTGTTTATGGCTGACTCCAAAACTGGCCTCTGAGACAGCCTGTCTTTCTTTGATCCAACAGAATTCAAGATAACTTTTGGATGACTGTAACAACAGCACACACACACACACACACACAGTGTAATGAAATTTAGGCCACACTTGGCATTTTTAATCAAGAATGTATCTCTTGATATATTAACAGACTAGTATTATTTACAGTGAAGAGCTCATCATATAATATTTTTAACCACCACCAGCTTGGTTCACTTTTGGATGTAAAAAGAAGTATTTGACTTTTCTTTATTATAAAATGCAAGGAAAATGGAGTTAGTAAAAATTACCATGCATCAGGGGATTTTTGCCTTCACACCACACCTGACTTGTCTCAGTCTGAAAATGACTTCCTTCAACACTTGACTGAAAGAGACTCCTCTTAAACATCAAGAGGTCGTGTCACTTTGGAAGTAAAGAAATCGGCCTGGAAATCAGTCCTGTTGAGAATCTCTATCTCTGGAAAGAGCTCAAGGTTAATGCTCGTGATCAGAAACCACAAAATATGAGTGAACTGATGCTTCGCCATGTGCAAATCTGCTCATGGCTAAGGACATTTTAGTGAAGAACTTCCAAAGGAGACTGTTTTTTTTTTCAGCTCTAGTAACTTTTATTGACAAACAGGAAATCAGGGCAGAGAGAGAGAGTGGGGAATACATGCAGCGGGGGGGCCGCAGGCTGGGAGTCAAAACAGTGACAACTGCAGGAGGACTGTATCTTCTGTATATGGATGGCCTGTTGTAAGCATTGAGCTATCCAGTGGCCCAACATAAGGAGCTGTTGTCACCAGTAAGTCACAAAGGATGCACTGCTGACTTTAAAAAAAAAAAAAAAGTTTTTTTGTTTTCATTGAACACATCAGGAAAATATTTCAATATAAATGTGTCAATTGAAACGTGTAACTCTTGGAAATCAGGTTTAGGAAATTTATATCATAAATAACATGCACTATTGATAATCCATGTTATTTGTATTCAATTTATTGAATAATAATGAAATAATACTCAAGGAAAAATAAACATAAGTCTTTCTTTCAGAAAAAAAGGGCCAAGTTCCTCCATCACAGTGCTTAACAATGCATGCAGCAGATGTGGAGGGATTTTGTCATTACACTGAGCTTCTCTATAGGCCACTAGTGAAGGGCACTTTTCACATTTCTGTTGGGCTGTTGTGGGAAAAAACATCTTTGTATCTATCCAAGTCTCTGTGACTATCTGTTGAACAATAACTGGAAGTAAAGTCATGAAAATGTCTTTTAGTGAAATCTAATTCCATTGCATACAAGGGGGCATACAGCTGCAGATGATGGTAAATGGTCTCAGCAGAAGAGATGTAAGCAGAAGAGGAAAAAGTCACAGAGAGAAAGACAAACCCAGATTGACAATAATATCTGAAAGGTGCATGGAACAGCCTTGGTGATGTGGGAGACGTATAGTTTATTGTCTCCCTTGAGTCTATTGTCTCCCTTGAGTCAGTGCCTGTAACCACAATTATGCATTTTCCTTTAGCTAGTTAAGACATTCATTTATGATCATCAGTCATCAGTTACAATATTTATTTGTTCTACCACACTATGGCTTGGTTTCTCTATGTTCTCTTTTTGATTTTTTTGGACATTAAACATTGATTAAAGTGACATTATTATTATTATTATTATTATTATTATTATTTTTTAATTGACAGTGGGGTGTTGAGTTGTGTGATGCAATAGTATTTTGGAAAATTGCCTTTGTCCCAAAATTATCTATTTTCAGACTTTGGATTGTGTCATCTGAGGTTTTTTTTTTGAGTTGATAGTCATTTTAGACACCTATACAAGAGTCCAATCCACGCACACACACACACACATACACACACACATAAAACACACAGCCGCCAGGGTAGAATTTTTCAAACAA
>JBAMYA010045832.1:0-36156 GCA_037176975.1 Arrhamphus sclerolepis | reverse complement strand
GCTGGAGCCTATCCCAGCTCACTTTGGGCGAAAGGCAGGGGTCCACCCTGGACAGGTCGCCAGTCCATCGCAGGGCCCGCCAATCAGAAACGGCAAACAATGAGCTTAATAATTGTTCTAATGGAAAACAATATAGCACTTAAAAAGGGTTAAAGTAGAATGATTAGGCTAACTTTCAAAGGAAATTGATTTTAACTATGGAAAACTAGTGGGAACCCTGCACCTCTATTTCTCTGCCAGATTCTTTATTGCGCTGCAGAGAGTTTCATTTCAGAAGCCACCAAGTCCAAGTACATATGAATTTAGCACCCGCAAAGGGATTTATTAAACCTGAATGCAGTTTTGCTCATAGAAACTGCGTCTAGAGTTAACAGGTTTCAAAAGGACTCACAGTCTGTATGTGTAATTATGCACGCATGGCTGTGGTTATTAACACAAGAAGGAGACATCAAATGAATCAAGGAGACACAGAGAAAGCATTATTCATCCTCGTGAATGTTTTGGAATGAACGAGGAAACAATCATTAAAACATATCGCTGATCCAGCATTGCTATTCTGAAGCTGTTGGAGGAAATCAGAATGGATTTGGAGCCATGAGAAGGAGTCACGCAATACCTGCTGTGACAAAACTCCTTTCTAGTTTGTACTTTCTTTTTAAAATCCGGGGTACTCCAGTGTACGTAGATGCAGCTGGGAGCTCCCAGTTCGACTTTTCAGTAATGTCAGAAGTCCCTAACGTCATGTGACGTCAGATGGCCAGGGTGATTATAGCTTTCCACGCACTTTGCAGTCGTTGAATGACACCAAACAAGGTGATAGGAGCTTGGATGTGCATCAGTACCAATGTTGTGGTAAAATATCACGGGTCAGTGCATGATTCTTTTATTCTGAAAAACAGTTTTCCTCTGTTTTTCAAGTTAGATTGGAGATGGCTGGTTTGTAGGTGGGCCAATTTGTGAAATTCTGCATGAAATAATCTATTACATTAGAAACAAGAGCATGTGTCACATTCATTCATGGTTTTTGAGAAAAATAAAAACATATGAGAACCACATGTTGGAAAAATAAGATACGAGGCCCACACAAGGATTGAGGAGCACGCCCTTGATATCTTGAAGAGCAGGTTCTGTTGTTTGAATCGTACTGGTGTAGCACTCTTGTACCCTACAGACCAGAAAAAACATGCACAACACCTCATTTAAATATGGTAGCTCCAACACTTCTGCACCTTACACCATTTGCACAATCACTCTTCGTAAATGACGTAAAAAATAAATAACTGGGATGTTGATCTGGCATGTAATGTTCACAAAAACACAAATTTATAAAGCTGTGATAATGGAAAATCTTCTTTTTACATGTGCAACCACTGTAATAACATTGCGCTCGCGGTGTTTCCCTCAGACAAATTAACCCATTTAAGAGAAAGAAATTCTTCACGAGTAATTCCACAAAAGAGAGGGTTCATGTTTCAGAGTTTACATAGTAAATGCCATGTGGGAGAAATTTTTATAAATGATACTCTGACGTCGTGTTTTCCTTGAAGGCAGCACGGCGCTACGCCACAGCTGACAGAAACTGAAGAGAAGAAGAACGATACAGTTGCAGACCACGCATGTTTTTAATGTTGCAGACCACAGTTTTTTGCAAGTAGTTCAAAATTTAAACTGGTATTGTTGTGCATCTTTGGTGTAAACTTTACGCCCCCCAACAGAATGCCCTTTTTTGAAAATATTGCTGCCAGCGCCCCCTTCATCCTCCCAACGCCCCCCAGGGGGCGGTACTGCCCCCGTTGAGAAACACTACTCTAGATGATACCATGTTGGCAGGAACTGGCTCTGCCAAACCCCAGATAGTCAACAAATTAGTAAATAGCTGGAGCATACAAACCGGGCAGCTTAAAACTGTTACCAGCTATTTTTTGCTTGATGTCGAATTGAGCTCCAACGTCTCCTCCATATTGGTGTTGTCCGCCCAATCTAATAAGGGGCAAAAAGATGGGATAGCTACCCTGACATAGTACTGTGAGCTAGTCATTGGATTACTGTGGAATCATCTACAAGGAAGTTTGGTTGGAGAAGCCTGTTGCTGCGTTTTCTGCCAGAAATAGTGCAGTGTGGATAGGAGGGTTGAATCCAGCATCACAGCACCAACCACCACACACACATTCATTGAGCACACTAACACCACATTCATCATCATTCTACACACACCTCAACCCTCACTGCCTGTCTTTTTCTGGTTTGTCATGTCCTGTTGGCAATTTTAAGCCTCACTGACACAATCAGGGTTTCAGGCTTTAAAAAAGATGTTGGATTAGACTGTCAAGAAGGACTGGTGAAAGACACATTCACTCTCCAATGCACCCAGGAAGAAGGTTGTGCTGCAATATCAACCTTTCTACTATTTTTGTTAAAAAGAAATATGCAATTTAATGGTCCATTGTAATGTGAAATGAAACATTGAAGAAATAAACAACTGAAGTTAAAAAATAAATCATTAACTTCTGACTTAAAACAGCCATGTTTGGTAGCTATAACAGCTGGATACACTCGAAGGATTCTTTCAACAATGGAAATCAAATATTTTTCATAATGTCTTTCCCAACTCTGTTGCAGAAGTTCCCATAAAAGTGTGGCACTTGAAAGTAGCCTTGCTTTCTTTTCTTTTTTGTACTGGCTTCCAGTTTAAGCTTTTTTTGTTTTGTTGATTTTTAGTGTCATAGACGGCCTTACTCTCTTATTTATGTGAGGTTTCAAGTTTTAGTAGACTGAAAAGAGCTCTGTGTTCTGCTGGACAACACTTAGTAGAGGTCCCATGGATGAGGTCTAAAATGTGGATCAATCATTCTTTTGTGGTTGCTGGTGCAAAACTCTGGAATGCGCTGCAATTGGGGCCTCATTTGTAAAACATTGCGTAGATTTCCATTCTGAAAGATTTCTAGCACCAAAAAGAATTTTCGTACGCAAAAAAAGGATTCTGATTTATAAAACCCTACGTAGGCACACCAGCAAGCAATTTCCCCTTATAGATCACAGCTGCATGTCAACAGTTGTATACAAGGCTCCGCCTCCTGTCCTGCCCTCTACACGCCCACATTCTACCATAAATGATCGATGCAAAACACCTCGTGAATGTCAATGTGTATTTAAATGAGCAAGCCGATCAATGTCATTGGTCAAAATGGTAACCATGGAGACCATACAAGCACGCTCCAAGCGCATGCGCATCTGGAGGAGGACGGATGCTAACAAATGCTGTTCTGCAAAATCAGAGAGAAACAACTGATGAACTGAAAGAAATTGAAACAATATTGAGTAATTTGTGCGATGTTATGTCTAAGGTGTCAAACGTATTTTCAAGGACTTGTTAAAGAATGAACGTCATGTGGCATCATCGCGGAGTCATGCTCTGTGGTGAAATTCCTCCTGAGACGCCAGGACTGTCTCATATGCAGCTGTGCGCTATGCAGAGGTCTGTATCCATGTGATGTTTCGTTTTACCATCAGAAGTCACTAAAATACAGTCTAGAAAACCTCTCGGGAGCATTACGTAAGATTATACGTGTGGTCCAAAGGTTTCGGAAAATTGGGAACCTTTTTACACGCGGAAATTCTTTATAGATCCCGACTTTTGCAAGGAATGTTGCGACCACAAATTTCATCCTGCTTCACGCAACATTTCCTTGCATAACAGGTTTTATAAATGAGACCCCTGGAGTTATATAGCCTCACCAACCTACAGACATACCTAGCATGTAGCACATAATAGCACTATGTTACTTTTATCACTTTTTTATTTTTTTTTTCCTTTTATTGGGTTTTTATTGACAGATTTATAATTCTTTTATGTTTTTTAGAACTGTCCATGTTTAGCTTTTATTTGTTTTTACTTGCTGTGAAGCACTTTGCTCAGCCTTGGTTGTTTAAATGTGGTATATAAACAAAGATTGATTGATTGCTTGATTGATTGATGTATGCAGACAGGTGTTGGAAAAGAAAAAAACAAACAAAAAAAAAACTGCTAAGACAAGTAAGAGCCAACTTAAAACCCATCTGTTCTCCACGGCCTTTGGTTCTATGTAAGACAGTCATTTTCAGCTGTTTTATATTGATTTCTGTTTTATATAATTTTTTTAACCTGGTTTTAATTTTTATTTTTTTACTTAATGTATTTGAATTTCATTTGAAATTTACCTTTTAGGTGTATTTTATCTATTTATTTATTTTTAAATTTGTCTGTACAGCACTTTGGTCCACTGATGCATTTTTAAAGAGCTTTATAAATAAAGTTGGTATCGTATTGAATAGCACATGCTTTTCCCTTTTGGATACTGAAGAAAAAACAAGAAAACCATTGACATGGATTCGGTCCAGTGTATTCTTCCAGCAGGATCTTAACAAAAGTCAGAAAGGTTTGATTTTGAGTGGAAGATGGGTTTGCTCGGATGGGATGCTAGGTTTGCTTCACTACAGCTGCTGCATTTGTTCTCTGAAGGGTTTGTTGATATTTCAGAGCCTGAACTTGTTCAGTTCTTTGACTTTTACTGAGCAGAGGTACTTTATCATTTTCTTTTCTGCTTTATGAAAGTGCTAGCAATGCTCCAGTTGAGGGAAGACATCCATCAGAGGGGAGAAGCGACCATGTCATCTGAGGGCAGGTTTTATGGGCGCAGAACTTCAGCGGTAAATCAGAGGGAGGCCGTTGGACGTCCCGCGGGAACCATCCGTCTTCATTTAAGCCTCCAAGAACAGTCCAGTTACCACCTATCAGACTGACGGAGTCCTTTTTTTTTTTAAGCTCTGCTCCCATTAAAACACATCTTCAGTCCAGTTCTATCAGGTGAAGCTTTGTTTGGAGCAGCTCTGTAAATAAAGTTTATTAAATTTGCTTGTGTCTCCATGATGGCTGAGATGATATCTCCTCAAGCATCACAGCCCTGATAGGTCACTGGTCCTCGTAGACAACTGCTGGTAAGCTGTGAGTTGACGAAGCTTTTCGAGCGGCTGTTTGTCTTCATCAGAACATGATGAGCTGTTGTTGTTTGACATTTGTCCTGCAGATCAACTCAGTGACAGTTTACATGACAGGCGTATTTATGTCATCCTTCCTTTCTTTCCTGCGGCCTCTGAGGGAGGGTTTCTGAGGGATCCTGCTGTAAAAAGAATGTTTAATCAGCCTTGCTGTGAAAGAGGAGGCCATTAGTGAATTAGAGGGCTGATCAGGGGTTCAAGGGGCAACATCTGGCAAGCTAATCTGTCGTCATCTCGGAAATCTCAATACTTGCAGTTCCTTTACTAACCCCCAGGTACTGTGTCTAAAACTGAGTCAGTCTCCATTGACTTCAACATTAAAATATCCAACTTCCAGCAAAAGTAAACATAATTACAGCCATAATTAGGGGCTGTAATTCGACTTTTGAGTACATTGCAGTCCATGGTGTCAACCAGCTGGCTGTCATCACTTTAGCTACTTAGGACTTCGCATTTTCAGCGAACTTGAACTGAACGAGCTAACAGAGCAGAGTCATTATTCAGTCAAAGTCCTACAGGATGTGGAACAGCCACTATGATTTGCAGCCATTCAAGTCAATTAGAAACATAGTCACACTAGAAGCTTCCTGTAGTCTCTGAAACGACAGGCTATGCTGCTCGACCAGAGATCGCTGATGAGTCTATATTACCACTACTCAATTTACATAATAGTACATCGAATTGGCAGGAAGTCAGACACAACAGACAGAATCCAGTGAGATTTCAAAATGAAACACCACCTGCGGGCTCCGACTCAGACACTGACATTATGTTAACCCACGGAGGCTGTGGGTAAGATTTTCAGAGGGTTTGGAAGAGATTTGAACCACATATGAGGAAAGGGTCAATCTGTAAGTCCAAAAACCCCTTTTACTTGTCATTTCAGGACCTCTTTATCAATCACAATAGACCACAGACTGTATGTCCATACATTGACTGTATAAGCTGTGATCTACAGGCTTCTGAAGACTCTGTCACCTCTCTACAAAACACATGTGTTGCAGAAGAACAGGATGAACAGGCCTGGAAGCTGGTGAGAACATACCTACTGTAGTTCGACTGAATAGCTCACGAAAACCTATGATGCTAAATAAACCTCGTTAAAATTAATTCTGACAAAACAATAAGAGAGCACTGTTACCATGTTCAGGGTGTAATTATTCTGCAAATATTTTCTTTAGGTGCAAAGTGCCAAAATAGGATTAATGTGAATGTCAGGAAGTTTGTCAGCAGAACTGTAACAAGATGAGTACTGTTTACTCCCGTTACCACTCAGTGGTCATGATGTTATGCTGCGTATATGTTTTTAGCTTTATATTATTTTACTTTGTGAGTTACATTTAAAAAAAAGTACTGTGCATAAGTGTCATTGAGGATAGAAAGTCAGACAAAAACTTTTTAAACACCAAACTGTTAATTTCTGTTACAAAGTTGTTGGATATTTTAATGTCAATGTTAATGCAGATTTTGAAGTCAGCGCCTAGTGTTTCGAAGAGGAACTGATTGTAAGCTGATCGTAGATCTTTCAGTTGGTGAAGGCAGATCTTGGGAGTCCTGCTTTGCTACAGTCCTGCTGGTCACAGAAATGACAAAAAAAAAAATCTTATTTGTCACAGAGACCTGGTGTTACGTGAATCTAGTGGACATTTCCTATGGAATATGAGTTATGATGGTAAAATGATAGAAATAAAGTATTTTTTGTTGTTCTTCAACTTCTAGCTCAGTGAATCATCCTACACTGTTACAAGCTGTGGAGTCTTAGCGTTAAGGTGATAACAGCCTAGCATGTAGTCTCATCTCTGAAACGGTGATGATTAGAACCTGGACTCCTCATCCGTCGACCGTCATCTTGTTGTCTTCGGCCACTGACTGATCACGGCAGCTGTGCTAGCGGGAATTTTCCTTTCAGAAATGAGAACCAGACAGCGCAGAGCTGAGCGGCTGCAGCTCTTTAAAGACCCTGTACGCGGAGCTCAACGAGGCCTCGTGTGGCTCCGGGGCCCACGGGAAGCCAATTATATTTTTAAAAGAGCTTTTTTGAACTAATTCTGAGAGCTGTAAAGAGCAGCGTGTGCTGCCCAGCTCAGAGTTGGCCGCGGGTCAGCAAGCTCAGAGGCCGTATCCTCGAGCCGAGATGTTTACGGCCCTCATGTCGTCAGATCTGCCGGTTTACAAGCCAGAGCCGTGCAGCGGCGTCCTGTCAGAGCAACGAAAACACTCCACATAATTCTTCTAAGAGCATAATTACAAGCACACACACTAGCTGTGCAGATGTTTCTTCAGCGTCGTCAGAGATCATCCTCCTGCAGGACCGTCCTGCTGGGACCTCAGGCCTGCTGACAGCCTCATCGGGCCTCCTCTGCTGGCGCTGCCTCCCGTCTGTTTCAGCAATCAGGCTCCTGGACCCAGCAGGGCCGCTCTGGAACAGCCCCCGCTGGGAGATCAGGGCCAGCGCTGATTAAGTGATGTCTTTTGGAATCGCTGCCTGGTCCAGGTTCAGGCTTTTGTTGGAAACTCTGAGAAAATCTCCACAAAAACGCTTTAACATACAGGGGGACCAACAACAGCTAAGCAGAGCTGACGTTACTGTGGAGCCCAGATTTAATGTGACCAGCAGGGGCGCACAACTCCTGGTTACTGACAATCTGCCGCCTCTGACCCACTTCTGAGGCTTGTGAAGGAGCTGTTAAACTTTTTAATGGCACAGAGTAATCACAAGCGGCCCTATCATTGCCAGAATCAGGCAAAGACACAGTTTAGATCCATGTTTTGCCTCCTGGAGGTATTCCTGTGCTTCTCTGTGTTTTTAAATTTCCTCCATCTGTTCCAGAAAGACATCAACCAATGAACAAATATAGATGTGCAGCACACCAAACAAACAGGAACAGATCATTTCAACTGAAAGAAAACAAGTCCAACAAGCAGTAAAGAAAAACATCATAAAAATATGAGAATATGGTGTGCAAAAGAAAACCCATCTATTGCTGCTAAATACTACAAATACAATACTACACTTTTTTTTTTTTTGACAAAAAGGTTATATCTGAATTGCTATCAAGCAAAACAAAATTTGACTTCATGGACTGAAAACTAGGAAATGGCTCCAAAAGTGATATCATGAATGACAACTAAAGTGGATGATTACAGAATAATTTCCTTGGTGAAGAAAAGAACCATGACAACATCAGCAGAAGTTAAAAAGTTAAAAATACCCCAGAGAAGGAGTAGTGTTATTGTTAACATTGACAATCAAGAAATCCCTTAATGAATGTAAATACAGAGGGGTTTACAACAATCTACTGGTAACATTCATGAGCAGAAGAGACCGATTAGACTCACACATCCTGCTTCTTTGCTCCTATGTGATATCTACGTCCAGAAGTCCATTTATTCCTGTGGGAACCTTCGTAAAGTCTTTCTTCTTCTTCTTTTCTTGCATCTGTCTGCATATTTATTAATGGTATAATTTTTTGAGTCAGACATATATGCAATTGGATATTGCAGCAGATGTTAGTTTAACTCTGCACATGCGTCAGTCAGAGTGAATGTGTCTACCAGCTCTCTGAGCTAACATGTTTTATTAACACCTGACACCCTGAATCTGTCAGAGAGGATTAAAATTAGTGACAAGGGAGGAAGAAAGGACAGTAGAGACAACGACACAAGACAAGCAGTGATGGGTGTGTGCGCGTTGAGCTGTGCTGAATTTGAATGAATGTGTGGTGGTTGGGGTTGGGATGTTTGATGTCCACTCATAAAGCAGTGATGTTGACCTTTGAAATCTCCTCTTCACATTTACTTATTTGTCATATTATTTGGTATTTGCCTTGGAATCCTTATCAATTCACAGAGAACATATTCACAGAGAACATAATATGCCAGTACAGCGCAAATGACTACCAAGCTGTTTTCCAGTTGGCAGCACCAAGTTATCCTTATCATTGTTTACAAGTTTAGCATCAAGCCAGCACATCTGTAAAGAAGCGGTACTTCCTTATGTCGAACCAGTACCAGTTCATTTTCATATGGACAGAGGGCAGGTGGAACACAAGGCATTAACCAGAAAACATCTAAAAATAAACTAATCAGTTAGATTATTCGGGGGAAACCAAACTGCCATATTAACTCAAAACAAAATTGTATCAGAATGACAAAAGAGACAAGTCTGGAGATGGAAAGCGAACACCTCATGATCGAAACCATCGTTTCTCAAGCATGGAGATATTATAATGGTATGAAATCATATGGCTTATCATTAATCCAGACTTGTGACCAGCACTATGAGTGGACAAGGCAATGTGGGGTCCTGCCAAGGAGGGAAATTGCTTATCTTCTATGAAGCACTTCTAAGACAGTGGACGTGTCTCTTTGTTGTCCTCTTGGATCTCAGCACAGATTCAAGATTCAAGAAGATTTTATTGTCATTTCTCATATAATGTGCAAGACATACATGGGAATCGAAATACCGTTTCTTTCTCTCAGTTTGTGCATACCCCTAATTAAAACTAGAAAGTTTAATTTACAGTAGACAATTTCTATGAACACACAAGACACACGACAAACAAAAATAAAATAAAATAAAGTAAATAAACAGCATGTGACAACATTGATTCTTAATAGATTGGAGCAGGTTGTTGGACTTAGAGAAATGGCATTAAAATGGTTCAAGCCATTTTCATCAGACCCATTTCAGTTTGTCCATGTAAGTAATGTCATTCAAGGCTGTGGGGTACTGTTCTGGACCAACACATTTCTCTTTATACATGCTTACTTTAGGAAACACCAAAAGGAAGCATAATATAAATTTTCATACCTATGCAGATGATACTCATCAGTATTTATCCTTGTGATGGCATGAAGCTAATCAATTAACCTTATTAGATGCATGCATTAAAGATGTGAAGACCTGAATGCCTGGAAATGTCCTGCTTCATCATTCAAATAAAATTTAAGTTATTGTAATTGGTCCCAAACACCCGTGGATGGCACTACTGAGCTGTACAGTTGATTTAGATCACATTACCTTAGCCTCTAGCTCTACTGTTAGGAACCTTGGTGTCATTTGTGATGAGGATTTGTCTTTTTTACTCTCATGTGAAACAGGTAACAGGGCCAGCTTTCTTTTATTTGTATTTCAGGAAAATTAGAAACATCCTGACCTTAGAGGATGCAGGAAAATTAATCCACGTCTTTGTTACCTCTCGGCTGAATTATTACAATGTATTATTTCTTTGCTGTACAGTCATGTTAAAAACCTTCAATTGGCCCAAAATACTGCAGCAAGAGTACTAACCACAACTTGGTAATCACATCTCACCAGTTCTCGCTTCATTACATCGGCTCCCTCTTAAATTAGAATTGAATTCAACATATTACTTCTCACATACAAAGCTTTGAATAATAAAGCTCCAATAAATCTAAAAAATCTCATAGTTCCTTACTGTCCTAGTAGAACACTCCACTCTCAGAGTGCAGGTTTACTTGCTGTTCCAAGAGTCTGTAGGTCTAGAAAGGCTGGCAGAGCCTTTAGCTATCAGGCTCCTCTATAATGGAATCAAGCCAAACTTGGGCCAGAGGCAGACTCCCTCTCTACATTTAAGGTCAGGCTGAAGACCTTCCTTTCTGATAAAGCCTTACCATCCGCTGCTTGCCTGCCCCTGTCAACTGGATGACGCTGTGGGATGCCAGCTGACATGACTAACGTGCAATCCAACCCTCTGACCACCACATATTTATATATTTTTACACCAGATATTTGTATATTTTTGTACCATGTTATATATTTTTGTACCTCTCCTCTCTGTACTTCATCCTCTGTCCTGTCTCCCTCCTTCTCTCTTCTTTTCCTTGCCACTGTTTGGCTTTTCCATGTGCTTGGGGGTCCTGCTCTGGGTTTCTCAGAAGCTGCTTATTTTGATATAAACCCTATATATATATAAAATTGAATTGAATTGAAGTAGGGACTTTTTCCAAATATGCATCAGTTTCTACTGACCTCCATATTTAAATGTCCAACCCTGGGGACTTCAAGGCTGGTGTCAAGCATTAGCTTGGTCAGAACTCAGGCAGCACTTGTTTCAAACATTGTTTTGGTATTGACATCACATACAGTATAAGGATATTGGGATTTGGTGATGTGATTTTTTTTTTTCTACAACCTCTGATCAACTGTCCCACATGAGGGTGCTAGCGCACATAAAGAGATCACCTGATACAAGAACAAACCTGATACAAAACAAACAACGATCCTACATAAACGGTATTAATACTTTTAGTGTCATGTTTATCAAATAAGCACAGTTTTTACAGTTTGGTACCTAATATACCTCAATGATACAGGTATGTTTGTCTAAACAGAAAGCTTTAAAAACTTATTCAATGGGAAAATCAGTCTGAGTTCAATAAATGGCGATGATCTAGACTAGGTTGTAGCTGCTGAGATGGTCGTTTGAAACTAGCTATGTCGTTTTCCTGCAGTCTATTTGCACCAGGAAGAGTTTGAGCTGTGAAACCCAACTCGCCACACATCAAGGACGACCCAAGCAAGCACCACAGAGGAAGAAAGCAGCCCAGGTGTGATGACGGCGGACCCCATCCTGGACCTGGACTCGCCTGTCTGGAGTTATGGAGTTATGTAACCGGCGCTGATGGATACCAGCCCTGCAGTTCGAGGACAAGCGTCTCCCCGGGTTCTGTCGACACATGGACTCCATCCCGGCCACGTGTCCGGAGGTAAAACAAGCTCTTGTTTGGTTTTCCTCTGTCACGTCGCAGATAAAAATCAGCAGCACCAGGAGGAGAGATTACTTCTGATAGCTCAGAATAACAACGATTACAGGCCAAAACATGAGCACTTCACGTTTTTCTGCTCATTCCAGGTAATTTGGAGGTCATGCTGTCATTTCTGTCCAGTAAAACCAGACCCGTCCACATCATTTCTTCCATGATCATGAACACGTACTGTTCAGTCCATCTTCCTGAGCAACAGTCGGCTCCATGTTGCTGACTGATTAAAACCAGACTCATTTATCTGACCACTAAACAATCAAACCTGACATCCAGGCTGGACTCAGTCAGGGTCAGGACCTGGAAAAAGAGAGAAATCTCACAAATGAGATTATGTTCCTGCAGAAACCCGTGCAGCTGAACAATAACCAACATTTGATGTTTAACTGCTCTCGAAGGCCTCGGATTGCTGAATCAAAACATCAAAGTCACCATAGTCATCCTGTTGTTTTTAAAGGAATCTCTGTGAAGGAAGTACAGATGTGATTTCTTGATTCACCATTTTAGCATATTTACACTAAGTTGGTCAGCCATACCTGTTCACTTTTTAAAAAAATCTTCAGGGTGAAATGGGTCTGATATCCTTTCCATTCAATTCCATTTCTACTGGTACAGAATGCCCTGCAAACCATGAAATGGCTTTGCTTTATGTGATAACTCCGCTTCCAAGAGCCTCTGTTCAACAGAACACATGCATCACCTCTGAATGACTAGAATAATATCAAGTCTTCAAAACCTCAACAAGTAAAAGGATTTAAGGCCTTCCTCTCTGAAGAATAACACCAAGAGTCATTCATCATTCCTACTCCACTGCAACCATTATACATGCCTTTTGTTAGTGCAGATTGGTTGCCATTGTCTATGTCACAGGCTTTGTTTCTCTGCATGTCACTCAAATGGTGTCCAAAGGAAGTTTCTTCCACGTCTGTTACTGCTGTGACTAGGAAATCAAATGTGAAGGCAATAATTTGTTCTGCAGTGAGGAATAGGAAAATGGTAAACTCCTTAACAATTTATCACAAAGTATTACAAAGATATGTGCAACATGATGATACACTGAGGCAACCAATAAAGAAAAAAAACCCGAAAGGCAAAGATGAAGAGAGCGTAGCTATGTCATTGAGGATTTTCTGCTGCTCATCAAGGATCAGTGTGTTCAGAGATGATCATCTGATTACTGTGGATGTAACCACTGATCACTTATGCCGTTCTATCATGTGGAACCAGTCTGGCCATGAATCAGTCATGCCCTCGCTTACAATTTCATTGGCTCTGTCCCTGCAATAGAGACTACCTGAGTACCATGAAATGGTGGTATTTTTATCAGCTAGGTGGCAGTATCGTGTTGCATTTGGGTCTTTTCGCAAACACAATCACTTCCAGTAAAGCAGAATACAGATCATTCATTTTACATCATTTTCTATCTTCAAACAACCATGATGCACTCCTGCTATGCTGTGGAGTTTACATCAGCAAAGAAGCTACACATCTATCCCTTCATGGCTGACAATCTCTCTCTCCACGGAGAAGATGGAAGGCACTGATTTGGCATGAGAGGAATGACAAACGAGGAAGAATGTCGACGTGCCGAACATCACAAGAAATTTCTCGTTCTTGTTGTTGTGCCACGACCTATGTGTTGTAGCAAAGGAATCCAAAGCAAGGCCTGATCACGTTTCAGACAAAGAAAGACTCAAATTGACTCAAATTCCAGAAGGCTTTGCAGTTTTATTGTTTTTCAACAAGGTGTGAAGTTCTGCCTGGCCTCTCTTTGGATGGGGACCTCAATAACTCAACCGGGGATCCCAACTGATAAGCAGCAGAGCTCCTACATACTGCAGTTCTCCAGGTTGCTAGGGAACAGCAACCACATGCCTTGTCCGGAGTGATCTGCCCACATATGGAAGCACAAACATGCAGAAAAGGCACCAAAATGCGTGAATGGCTCCAGACCACCCAGAAAGAAGAAGGTACACCACCTGCCATCAACACTGAATGTCTCACCTTCCAGGAAACAGAGAGAGGAGAGAGCCGCCCCTGGACACTCGTGGAGCATAAAGACTTGGCCTGTCCACACCTGGATGATTAGAGCTCCTGCACTGCTGCAGGACAGGCGCCATATCAGAGGCTTTTGTGTCTGGGCAGAGTTTATCTTCATACTGTTTTATGTGTTTCTCTTCTTCTCCATTGTATACGTTTTAGAACCAGACCAACACCAATTGCACTGATGTTTTTTCTAATCACTAAAAGCAACTGCGTAGCTGTTGTTGTCCATCTTTTATACTTGTGTTAATAAATCCTGATATTTTAATGACCCCAGACGTGTTGGTGGTGAAAAACCTCGTAGCTTCTCCAGAATTCATATTCTTCTCTGTTCTGGTATTATATAATAAGTATGATACCCCATTTCTCAAATATGTTCCCAGAAGCTTCTCCAGCTTCTCCAGATGGCATCCACAGCCATTGACTCGTCCTCGTTCTTCTTCTTCACTGTTCTAAAGGCCCATTTGATCAATGCTGCAGTTGCTGGTAATCAATCATTCAAGACATGATCTGTTGTCTGACTTATAGCAGTCAAACTAACACTGGCAGGATTTCTGTGATCCACAGCCCACAGGTGGACAAACTGGATGCTCAGACACCTCAGTGACTTCACAAATCCTTCAGTAAAAGATGTAAAACAGAGAAATCACCACCTGCAGCTGGGGTTATCAATCCTTGAGCTTCTCGCCCTGGCAGAATCCAGGGTTTCCCCAACTCCAGCAGCCCTCTTCCATCATCACGTCCTCCCCACTGGTGCTGGCTCAGCCTGATTTTCCAAAAAGAAGGGAATCCCGGGCCAGACGAACAGAGAGCTGGGAGTTCCTCTGCATCATAATTCAGCTGTCAGAAACTTGTGGGAGATCAACAACAAAGAGAAAAAAGAGGGAACAAAGATGGTCTTTTTCAACAGACTTGATCTAGAATCCAGATATGAGAGTCCAAGAGAATCACAAGACAATAAGGGAGATAGGATTCATTTTTCACACACAACATAAACAACCGTCACCTGTTTACAAATATACAAACATAAGAGATGTTAACCACAGGCCTCACAGATCTTGTGTGTCTCTGATGGACACCACCTTGGCATGAGTTTAATCATGTATGTTTTTAACGCAGAACTGTCTGAGGACCCAAAAGTCACATGCATCCAATTTGGACCTTCTGTCTGGTCTCTTGTAAACAAACACTCCTGGTTCTCTGAATCTTTTGATGATATCATGTACTGTAGGTGGTGGGATCTTCAAAGTCTTTGCAGTTTTACATTGAGGGACATTTTTCTGAAATTGTTCCACAATGTTTAGATGCAGTTTGTCAGCGACTGGTGAATCACTGCTCATCTTTACATCTGAGAAGCCCTGTCTCTCTGAAAATTTCCCTTTATATCCAGTAATGTTACTGACCTGTTGCCAGTTAACCTAATTAGTTGCCAAATGCACCTCCATTTGTTTTTGATTTGCACCAATTACTTTTACAGCCTCTTGTTGCCCTTGTTCCAGCTTTTTAGAGATGTGGTGCTGCCATCAAAGCCAAAATGAGCTTTTCCATGAAATGTTAAAAATCTATTGGGAATAATATATGGGTTTATGAAATTTGCAAATCATAACATTCTTTTATTTTATTTAATTCTTACATAGTGTCACAACTTCCTTTTTTTTTGGTATATTTAAGGCATTATGACACAGTTTCAAGGCTGGCCTGGAAGGGTTTGAGCTTAGCTAACCAGCTGGAAACAGCTACATTCAACCTAGCTGATACCTGCTAACCAAGGTTAATTGGAGAACTTCTGACTGGATGGCCACTAGTTTTTCAGCTCCTGGCTTCTCCACCCTCAACCCCAGTCAGTTCCAGTACTCTGTGTGGTTGATTAACCATCTGCAGCTGGTTCTGGGTTGCCCTGGGAGGATTCAGGGGTGGAGCTTAGCAGAGCAGCCAGTTAGCTGAGGCTGCTAGTCCAGCTTGTGTCCTAGCAGTCTGGGGTTTTCCAGTACAGCAACTTATACCTTGGATCATTTCAAGACCCTTCGAAGCTGGCTAACCACATAACTAACCAATGGGTAGCAAATTCATGCTCATTTGGCCCACGGTTGTTCGATAGTCTAAGCCATGGGCAAGTGTGGACCAACCAAACTAGGGAAGGCAAGGCAAGTTTATTTGTATAGCACATTTCATACACAAAGGCAACTCAAAGTGTTTTACAAAGACATTAATAAAAATCAACTAGTTAAATAAAATTACTTTAAATCAATGAATGAATTAATTTAAAAATAGTAATTAATTTAAAAAATAGAAACAATTCAAATGTGTAATTGGACTGAAAAAGGTTTAAATACAAAGAATAATGAAAAAGAAAAGAACAGTGCAGTAAAATTTGACTAAAAAGAGACGAGGGAAAACAGTAGAATTTTCAATGTAGCTTTAAATGTGTCTAGAGTTGGGGCTCATTTGATACCAAGAGAAAGTTTATTTCATCTATGTATAGCATAGTAGCTAAATGCATTTTCACCCTGTTTGGTCCTAACTGGACCTACGATCACCTGTGACTGGCTCATCAAGCAGTCTAGGTCTGTGATCAGCCAACCTAGCAAACAAAGAGCCAAACATCCGGAGTGAAACCACATTTGGATTTAACCACCTGTCCAGATCCTCCTGACCAGGCAAAAAAGCAGCAGCGGCACATGATTCCTTTCATGGCGCTACATAACAGGTCATTCCTGTGTTCCAATGTCCATACTTCAATGAGTACGATTAAAAGTCGTACACTCTCTGCACTTTCTAAGTGTACAGCAAGTAAGTGTCGTTCCAATGATCTAGATGGACTCACATTTACTCTGGTATACAGAAGAGTTCATGTCAACTCAACGACAGCAACCAGGTCTGCTGGTTTGTTCAGTTGCAGATTTATCAATGTCAGTCATGTCCTTTTTTGATCATATACTAGCCTACACAAGTTTTCAAGTTATTTTTTATTACATGAATGCTGCTGTGATGGAAATTCTTAATTAATCCTTCATTTTCACATGTATTCTATCACTGTTCCTTAGTTCAGGGTGTCTTCACCTCACATACCAGAAGACTCAGACTGGCTTTTATCCATGCAGAATCAAATGTTTCAGTTCAGATATCCTGTCCTGTGTCTTTAAAATGAGTGTGTGACAATCTGTTCCTTGTCTTTCTTGCATTTTCTCCTTGAGATGTACATATGACCATTGCAAGTGTTGTGATTAAAATTCACTAAAACCTAGTCAGTGCCAAATCTGTTTGGTTAATTCTTTTTCATTCAGTCTCACTTAGATTCTAAAGTCACCTCACAGAATATATATATACTGTATGTGCTATATTTTTTTTTTCTGATTAGTAACACATTCTGTATGCAAGCCAACATGATCAGTAAACAAAGCTTGTTTTTAAAATGTGAATTTCAGGCATTTTAACCATGCTCATCTATTTGTGCACTTGAAAGTTTTAATGCATTTATAAATTGAGGACATGTGTCAGACTCTTTTAGCTGAAGGCAGAAATTCTTCTAACAGTAACTGAACAACAACAGATGATTTTTGCCCAAACCCGCGTCCTCGTCCCTCCCAGCAGTGAAAACAGCTTTAATCAGAGCTTTTATGTCATCACATTACTGGGTTTTACAACTGGGTGATAACAATTCATCAAAGTTTACCTCTGCAGCTCTGACAGTCTGAAATTTCACAGGAAATGAGCTCAGGGAATTACCCAGAGTACCCCAGTTTGGCCTCAGAAGGAGCTGTTCCAGGAAATATGAAGAGCCGCGTGGCAGGTGAGCGTTTCCAGGTGTCTCTCTGACATCGCCCTCACTCGTAGAAACACGTCTTCTATGTTTAGTCCAAGAATGAAAAACTCAGCATTGGATTTCGGGGTCCTCCGTCCCTTCTGGACTCATGATCAGGTTTCAGGTGGGTTTGATTCATGAAGTGGTTTGTGTTTCCCCTGCAGCTCGTCTTCTCACTGAGGCCCGGCCGCTGCTTGTGTTTGGATAGGTTTCTAGGCTTATTAGGATTCACGTAAGTGGAGTCTGATGGGGAGGGATGCTGGCAGAAGACATAAATCCAACACCAACACCAGTGAATAAAACTAAAACCCAGAAAAGTCCTGGACCAGATACCAGTTTGTGTCAGCGGCCCAGCAGGATTTGGAGTCTCTAGAAGTCAATTTTTCTGCTGTTTTTGGATGAGATCATCTGAAACGTCCCTGTTGGTTCTGTTGAAACTGTCCAGGTCTGGATGAGACCAGGTTCCATTGAGATTCTGACGCATATTTGGGTCCTAAATCTGGGACCAGAACAGCGCAGCTGGATTCATCTTTAATACAGTTTATCTTCTTTGATGGTATTTATGCCTCTGAAGCGTTTGAGTAACAACAACATCCGAGTGCCCCTGACTTCTCTTCAGGACGTCTATTATCTCTGTAAGGACAGCAAGCACCTCGAAGAAGAAGAAGAAGAACCTAGACCTAGAAGAACCTGTTGAGCACTAAAACTCTTAAGAAAACCTGGAACATCTTAAAATTAGAGCCTCCATGAAAGGCGTTTTAAAGGCACTCTATGTAACAACTCCAGACCAGATGGGGGCAGCATATCATGACAAGACTCATAGCTGTGGTCCAAATAAAGGACTTTACTAACGACCAAGGGGCCACTTTCGAAGTGAACCAGAAAGTGAAGTTCCTTTACTTACCACTAGGGGTTGGCTCAGTCAACCACTGCTGTCAAGATTTAAAATTTCCATCATTTACTCTTGATTCATCATGAATTTGTCTTTTATGTTTCAATTAAACAGAAATTCTTAAACTTAGTAATTTATGTCTTTCTTGTTCCCGGGTCTTTGTTTTTAACGGAGCCAGAAGTAAGAATTAGTTTTATGGTTGTCGATCATAGTTTTCACTTAATGTTTGTTTGAACACGCTAACATTAATTTGTCATGAAATAACATTTGGTATTGGGGCTCAATGGACTTAATGTGATAAAAGGAGATGGATGCGTGGAGAGAGGGAGGTAAAGCGCTTCGTGTCATGGATGAGCCCTGCTGTTTTCTTGGTTGTCTTCGCTGTTGTGCGCTAACTGCTCAACTGTTGCTACCATTGCCCTTCCATTCCCCCGATATTCCTAACAAATCAAATCATCAAGATTCATGAGTACTAACAAAACTAATATGCACGTGCTTTTATTTTCTTCTCATTTCTGAGTGAAATGGCCATAAAAGTTTGTAGGCCTCACCACATCTGAGTTTCAAAACATTCCTGCAACAGGCTGAAATATCATTAATTGCCATTGAAGAGCAAAAGTGTGTGTGTGGGCCCACAGATAAAAGGAAAGGAATTTTATTTATTCAAACTGTGCAAACTGTTAATAAGTATTTTAAAAGGGGTACTCATATTTATTTAACTTTTTTTTTATTGGTATAAAGACAGCTTATTTTAAAGGTAAAGAAAGAACCAGTTTAAAAACTGTAGACATTTGATGATTTATTGTATTTTATTACATATTTTTTGTGTACTGTATTTCACTTTACAAAAGGTTGTTTTATTTAATTTCTTCAAGGAAAGTTTTATTTAATTTCATTTGATGAATAAATACCCTTTTAAGGATGGTATATACACATATATATCTACATATACATATAATACACAGACACATATGTGAAACATAAAAAGTACAGTTTGAAAGCCCTGTTTCATTGTACTTAGCTACACAGGACAGCAAATCTGTTTTTAAGTAATTTGATTTCAAATTTGTGTTGTTTTTTTCCCCCCATTTCCTTCAAACCCTTCAAGGCCTACCTGATCCAAACAAGTAAGAATAACAGATTATTTTACCTGTGTTGAGTAATTTTCACCTTGATATTCTTTTACAGCATCAAAGCTTTCCTCCTTTCATGTGCTCCTACGAGACCTCAAACACTCCTGGGAAGCTTCTTAAAAACTCTGCAACCTCAACAGTGATTTCTAAAACCTGCCTGGAACCACCAAAACCTCAGCAGACATCTGAATCCAAAACAAAGACTTTTAAAGCAAGAAATACTCCTGGAACTACCCACTGAACTGAAACCTCAACAGACCCCCCAAACTTCATACCTCTCATATGTCATGATAGATTCTGGAGGCACATACGTGGCGTCTACAACCAAGTTTGTTATGTTAAGAGGATATAATTGACAGGGACCTCTGAAACCTTGACGATACCTGGAGTTTCTTAAAGAGCTAAATCCTCAAAGAGACGTGTTTATTAGCTGTGCAACCTCATCATTGACCTCTTACGCCTCTTTCAGACACCTTAAACCTCAAGACTTTGTTCTGGAACATCATAAATACCTATTACTGAAGTACATCACTGTATGTCTAAAGCATAGACCTTTAAAATGTCCTTGATTGCCCCTGAATGTCCCTACAACACACCTTAACCTCCCTGGAATGGCTTTGGACATTTAAATCCAAAACAAACCTCCTGAAACACTCCTGGACTTTCCTAACAAACCCTAACAACTCATCAAAGACTTGTACAAACATAACAATTACCCATACAACAGCCTCAACAGCCTCTGAAGGGACATTTAAGACCTCTAAAACCTCATTTGTAAGACCCATATATATTTAACAAGAGACTCTTAAACCTCGACTATTCCTGGAACCTTTTTGACCTCCTTTATTACTTCATGAATCCCCTGAAACCTCTTTAGACATTCTAATCCAAAACAAAAGTCTTTAAAACCTTCACAAATACAGCTTGGATCCATCTCAAGGCCTTTACAACCTGGACAAAGATCTCCAGAACATCCTGAATTCCCTCAGGAACCTCTGAAAGACATCTAAATCCTCAAGAATGACCTCTTAAAGCCCCATATCACCTCTGGATCATCTTCAACAATCTCTGGAAGTCTATCAGAACTCTAAATATTCCTTCAGACCAGTTCAGACTTTTACTAACATATTTCAAAGACCTGTGCAAACCCTCTCAAACCTCCTAAACACAACACAACTGTTTCCAAACCTCAGCCACTGAGGTTAATCTCACGTCTTCCTCTGCAGGACATTTTCTTTCCACTTTGAGGCTTACCGCCGTTAATGACTCACATTTTTCAGCGCTGTCCTGTTTTTATGGGCCTCATCATCATCGTGTTTCTGCAGCCCGCCTCCTCAACCCCCCCAACAATAAAATCCAGAAATTAAAGCTCCCACGCTCATCTACAACAACACGGCTGTCCAGACTCGGTCTGAGCGGGAGGAAGAGTTTACCTGCTCTGTGAAACATCTTCTCCACATCTGCCATCTGTCAGACCTTGAACGAAGAAACAAAAAGCAGCTGTTTCTCTGATGTCCAACATGTGAAGGATGTTTCTCTGTTTATTGATGATCCTTTTGATTTACGGCCTTGCTGGCCTGAATTGACTTCACAGTAACAAACTTCATCTGAAATAAAGAGCACCAACCAGTTTTGTACTTGGACACATTCAAACAGGTCACATGTAGAGCTTCATGAGAACTAAAACACATTCAGGCATCAAAGTGAAGATGTCAGCTTGACTACTGCTGATTAAGAAGCTCGGACTCACTGCATGGAGCCATGTTGGTAAGAAAACAACTAACTTCAGTTCATCTTTGTGTGAAATGATCAGGCCTGGAAGCAGGCTGGAACAGGACCACCTCAACTTAGCTTGTTATTTTAGCTTATGCTAACTTACACCTACCTCCCCTCTTCCCCACCCTCCCTGGACACCCCGGCCAGGACGTAAAATTAGGACATGTCCGCGTAAAAGCGGACGATTGGTCACCCTAATATAAATAAAACTGAATTTAAAAAAAATAATTGATTTTGCACAATGGGAGGAATGAGTGGGACCAGAAGTTGGCTGGAACACTTATTGATTCAGTCACAGTTAGCTATTTTAGCTGGCTTATGATGCTAACTATCAATAATATCTTCAAACATCCTTATTTCAAATGTCTCCACCGTGCAGCCACAGCTGGAATGAGGAGCTCTGCTGGGACCAGCTTGCGGTCGGCCTGCCACTCACCTAGTTACACCGTCTGCAATTTACCAGCGTAGCCTGCGAGTTGTAAATTGAGTGACTGAGAGTTGTTGCAGACTTTTTCAGCCCCGGCAGCACTCGTTGTTGGCTAGCAGTAAGTCAAATTGGAAATGATCTGACGAAAAAGTCAATCAACAGTAGGACCTAGCAAATACATGAAGTGGAAGGCAATAAGCTAGTCTTCCAGCTAGCCCTGGCTACCATCCTTCAGGATGAAGTTAGCTGCTTCATGCCAGTTTTGCTAATCTTTGCCCCTGAACCCTTCTAGGCTGAACCAGGACCAGTCACTGGAGTCTCTTAATTAACTGTACTGCAAAACATATTCTCTGTACACTTAATCCCCGAAGGGGATTAATAAACATCTCTATCTATCTATCTATCTTTCTATCTATCTATCACAATTCAATAAGAATAATTGCGCAATTTTTTTAAGCTAACGTCAGTCCTCTTCAGGGTGTATATTATCTCCGCTTACAGAAGCATCACATATATGCCATACGAACCACAAATTTATGCATAAATTGTAGCATTTCTGAGAGACAGCTGCATTGATGAGTAGCTGCCATTACAGCTACTTAGAATTTAGCACTTTCAGTTGTGAGTAACATGCTAACAGAGCTGTTGTGCTGGTAACTGTGCCAAGGCTACACTCATACCTTCACAAAACTGATTCTACATCACTTTCATATTTACTTCTAAATCACATGTGATGTTTTCCAAAACAACTTCAATGGGAACTGTCAGAATGTGTTTCATCCAGCTCTTGCCCTGTTTTGACTGGGCGCGTATCTCCTGAGGACCTACAGTAATATGTCATAACTGTTGATGACGTATGTTATGCGAATGCAGTGTCAAGTTAAAATTCCACTGCAAATTACCTACCCTGTTTCAGCCAACACAGTTTTTATAGGATCATTTTAATCTGAAAAAAACATCTCAGTAATTCAGTGATTGCTGAGTGGGAGTCTCTTTAAAAATATCCTCCAGCCACCTTTTTTGCCTTGTTCCCAGCACAATTATGGCAGCTGTTGGTGGTTAATATTATGCAATTATATTCTATTACATCCACCACACATAACAGTATTTATTTTCTTTTTTTGGTGGGGAGAGGAATCCAGAAATTAGTCACCATTATGTGCTGGTTGTGGAGAGCAGCAAAAGAGTGATGAAGAAATGATATGTGAAGCAGCCTATGATTATAAACTTAATCATTCATTTAAGATCAAAAGCTAGTCTTACAGCATAAATTCTTTACTAAAATGAAAGCTTCGGTTACAGTATTTCTCTTCTGTTTACTGTTGCCAGCATCGGTACACGTCACGTGTTGGCTCTGAAGTCCAACTGGACTTTATAATGAGACACATTCAACATTTCCCCATAATTGATCTATCGCAAGTCCCACCCCCGAAACGCAGACTGGCCAATCAAAGCGCAACACATAACAGGGCTCAAACCGGAAGTCCGACAACTTAAGGAAAAAGCCCCATTGACTTCAATGGAAACATCATGTAATTTATTCATTTTGAGCTGGTTTGGATGTGATTTTTTTAATAATTATGGTTAAACGTTGTGCCTGGGGCGCTTGTAACAGTGACTCGTGTTGCCCTGAGAGGTTGGAAGGAGGTGGTTTTCCCCCTTTTCAAAACCAAAATTAAACCCCAAAAAGTGTAGACTGTAGATTAAACTGTGGACGACACAAAACGGTCAACAAGCACAGCTTTTTCTCCAAGGTAAGTAAATATGTTTAATAGCTGTAGCATTAAATACTGCCAGCAGACACCAGCTACTGAACCCAAAATGGAAAAAACAAAAAAAAAAATAAAACAACTAAAACTAGCCAACCTGCTTCATGTTACGTTATATTTGCCTACTACGTAATGATTGTAAAAGTGCATAGACACCTACCCAGCTCTACAGGAACAGTGTTGCTCCTTTATTTTTATGATGCGGTGGTTCACTCTCTCTCTCTGTGATCTGTAAGTTTTAGCTTCTATTTCTATCCGTATTTTATCATTATTTTGTTACCAAGTGAGCAAGACATCTTGAATATATCCTTCAAATGTGTACTGCACGCCCTTCTGCCTGCTCCTACCTTAAATGTTTGCGTTATTCCTCCAAAAATCGGCCAATATTACTCCTGGGAACGCAATGAGAGGCAGTGAGATCGCTATGCAAGTCCATATGGCTTGTCGGAGCTAGCAACAGTAACCAAGGGGGGCGGGGCTTGTGATAGGTCAATTGTGCACAATCAAGCCAAATCTTCAAAATATGATCTTCAGTTTAGTTTTAGTTAATTAAATTTTACGTGTTTAACAAAACGCAAGGTCTTGACAACACGTCTCGTAATTAACATCCACACACACCTCCAGTTGTTTTTATTATTGTTCTGCTCAGCTGCAGAGGAGAGGTGAACCTGCAGCTCAGGAAACAACATCTGAGAGGGACTCACTGGCACACCTGCGCTGCATGAGCCAATCAAACTCCCTCTCTTAAACCGGCAGCATTCTTGAGAGAGACGAGATTGTGTCGTAAATTATAGGAAAACAAAGATTTATTCCATCTGAATGAACTGAACAAAACACAGACGTTGGGTCTAACCTCTGAATTACTGCAGGTCTCCAGGTAACACTAGCCCAGGTAACAAATGTCCCATGTCCCTCCTCATTTCTTCCTTCACCTGGCCAGTTTTGAGCAGGAGGGTCCCCACTTTGAGCTGTGTCCTGCTCAAGGTTTCTTGCCAAGTGGAAGTTATTATGGAATCAGTTTCCAGCCTCGGTCCGGGAGGCAGACTCCCTCTCTACATTTAAGGTTAGGCTGAAGACCTTCCTTTTTGATAAAGGTTTTAGCTCTGTAGTCTCTTAGACAACAACACGCATATATAGAGCTTTTCTAGTCTTGAAACCTGTCAACTAGATGCCACTGTGGCATGACCAACCTGTGGTCCGACCGGCCAAATTTGTACATTTTGCGCCTCTCCTCCTCAAGTCTCCCTTTACCCAGCTGGCTTTTGGCAGGAGCGTCCCCCTAATAAATGATCTAGGTCCTGCTCAAGGTTTCTTCCCAAGAGGGAGTTTTTTCTTTCCTTATTTAGACTTTGCCATGTGCTTGTCGGTCATGTTCTGGGTTTCTGAGAAACACCTAAAGACAACTTACAGTATGTTGTAACAGATGCTTTATGACTAAATTTGAATTGTATATATAATTAGAACTAAACTGAAAAATTGTCCGAACAATACTAGTCCCTCGTGAATAGAGTATTTTATGACACTTCTAAGCAAATGGCATCACAGTTCTGTGGGAATTCCGGAACAATTAGCGTTAGCGTGGACAACAACAAACACCAGTATAACTTGTTTATGAATTTTTCAACTTCCACTACACAAAAACTTCAAAAAATAAATCATCCAGGCTCACAGCTGCTGCATTACTTCTGTATAGCAGATGTACTACCTTTGATATCACTTTGTCTTTCTGTGAATGCGGGTCGCTTCAAAGCAGTAGGTGCCTGATAAATTTGCATCTAAAATACTGATTTGAACAACCACACACACAAAAAGATATTGTTTAAAAGATCAGGGTCTCATTTACTAAACATTGCGTAGGATCTATACCAAAAAATGCCGTATGCCAAAAACAAATCCCTATCTACAAAACCCTACGTACGCACACCAGCAAGCAATTTCTCAAATAAATCAAAGCTGCACTTCAACAGTTGCATACAAGGGTCCTCCTCCTGTCCTGCCCTCTACACGCCCACATTCAACCATAAATGGTTGGTGCAAAACACCTTGTGAATGTTAATGTGTATTTAAATGAGGCAGCCGATCAATGTTAGTGGTTAACAATTGGTTAACAGTTATCGGCAACCACGGAGCCCACGCAACCACGTCCCAAGTGCATGAAGCGTCTGAAGGCGGACGGGCGCTGAGGAATGCTGTTCTGCAAAATCAGAGAGAAACAACTGATGAATAGAAGGAAATGATAACAGTATTGAGTAATTTGTGTGGCGTTATGTCTGACATGCAAACACATTAAAAAAGAACTTGTTAAAGAATCAGCCTTATTGCTGTTTTAAACGTCACATGACATTCGTAGCTGTTCTCCGTGGTGAAATTCCTCTTGAGACCCCAGGGGTCTCATTTATTAAACATAGTAGGATCTAACCAGACATTGCTGCAAACTCCCTTTTAATGTTGGTCTGTTCTCCCAGTGTAGGAGATCTGTATGGACTGGTCATATTAACACCATCCAGGACGCAGCATCATTGCACTTAGTGCTGGCTGCGATATCCCAGATCTATGGATGATTTCACAGAATTATGTTGTTCCTAAAAGTGACTTCAGGCAGAGAACCAACTAACTGTTGATTATGTTAAACATATACCTGACTGTAAATTCAGGGTGGTTAACACAGTCTGTATGTGAACAGGGATGGCGTGGTTCTGGCAGGTCAGTATCTCCAGTACTGGACTCAGTGAAGCACATAGATCCAAGAGTAAAGCTCCAGGGAGTCTAAATCAGCATATTAGCCAGTCATCATCATGGGCCAGGTAATCCTCCCACAAATCACTGAATTACTGAGAAGTTTGTTGGCACTGGATTAAAATTATCCCCTGACCTCTGTGTTGGCTGAAATAGGGTAGGTAATTTTGGCTGGAATTTTAACTTTACAAATCACAGACATGGTGCATTCACACTGGATTAACATCAAAGATGTCATCTGCAATTATTACATATTACTGCAGGTCCTCAGATAATACTAGTCCAGTGCAAATAGGGCATAAGAGACTCCTGAGAGTGGTTTTGGGTTGGCCTGGAAGATTCTGGGAAGGAAGCCAGCAAAGCTGAAAGCTGAGGTAACAATCGAATCAGCCTTCTGTTGTGGGAGACCACTGGTGTCAACAACCAGGGGCCTGCAACAGGAAGCCACCTTCACCCTAGCTGGGCTAAGGCTAGGCTCATGATGGACTGTCACAGTACCATGAGTTTGGATTGGGTGGATTGCAGCAGTCCTTATTTTGATTCTGGCAGTCCTTGTTTCAGATGTTGATATCGGATATGAAGACAGATTCAATCAGAATGAATATCAGCTAATTTTAGTTTGCATCATCCTGAGCTAAGCTAAAATAGCAAGCTTGTGGTAACTGAGGTAAGATGGGTGAGTTCCAGGCAGCTTCCAGGCTTGATCCTTTTGCCCATTTGCTCATTTTTGAATTGGCAGAGTCAGCTCCTCTGTCTGAATGTTTCTACCAAGTATTTCTCAGATTTATCAGAGCTGAACCAAACATTTTATGGGTTCTTGTTTTGCTCCAGCCCCACAGACAGACATATGGTTCTGTATTTTTGTGAAATCCAGCTGTTTCTTTTTTCATTAAAGCTTTTTTGGCTATAGTGGCCTTTTGTTGACAGTGAACAGAGAGGAAACCAGGGTAGAGAGAGAGTAGGGAAGACACGCAGCAAACTCCTGCAGTTGGACTGTAGCCTCTGCATAGGAGCAGCCTGCTCTAACTAACCATCCAGTCATCTGAAATCCACCTGTTTTTAATAGGATGTCCTTCAGGACGAGAAAATAAAGGTGCAAATGTTTGTACAAGTCTACAATATTCCAACCTACTGATGTCTTTGGTCTGAAGTTGTGAGAATTTGAAAAAATGTTGCTTCATGAACACAGCATGTGTTTTTGAGATGTGGGGGGGGGGTGGGGAGTGCAAACCTCATGTGCTCCACAGCTGTTTCCTCTCAGGCTGCTTATTTTGTGATAAAAACCGTGAAACGCAGTTCTGCTGACGGTGCTGAAAGCAGTGCTGCTTCTCTCCCAGGGTTGAAGCTTTTAGAACAAACTGAGAAGTTTTTATGTAAAACATAAACAAGAATGCGACAAAAATGTCCGTTCACTTTCGAGCTTCTAAACTATGTGACTGCGATAAATGTTTAGATGACAACATCACCAAAGTGATGGAGATGATTCAGTCAAAAGGAATCAAACACACAGCTCATGAAGATGACACAAACGTAACCAGAATTTGTGACCGGCAGCCACAAACAGGCTCCTCCAGCCAAGCCGCCTCCGCAGTGGGACGTATCAGATTTTGTTCTGGTAGCAACATCAGAAATAATCACTGCGTTTAACTAATGCTCTGTTAGAACCTCTCAGCTAAGCTAAGCTTGGTTCTCTTACGCTTCCAAACCAACCACAGCCTGTTTGTACAATGAACGCAACAAACTAGTCCAACAAAATGTGCTCTGCTAGGTTTTTATTCACAGCTTGGAATAATTCTAAGTGCTAAGTATCAAAAATGATGAGGGCCTGGCCTCTATCCACTGGCATAGGGAGTAGGATAGGATAGCTGTCAATCAACCATAAATACATTTTTTTACTTTTGTGTAAAGCTCTGCTGTAAAGTGAGACATTTTAACATGAAGGTCAATAGGGATTTACTGTATTCTGGCGCCAGTGATCAGTCAGGGAACTTCAACTTTTTATAGTTCCTTGAAGGCTTCAGTTCAGAAATGGGGATGTTGGTGTTTGCTAGCGACACAAAAACAAGAGACAGAAAACAACAGAATGCCAACAACAGAAAAACTCCAACATGAAAACAAGCAGACAACAAGAATGGCATCATCATGAAGTGTTTTTTCAAAACAAACCTAAAAAAACAGCACAATGTGGAATAGAACAATAAAACAATATAACATTTTAAAGAAGAACACAAACAAAACAACAAAAATGGTTAATATCTCTGTTGCTTAGCTGAGGTTTAAAGTTTAAGCTCATGTTGAATCCCTATGTGGCCATAGACTCCGTAAGAAGAAATGGATAAACTCCCTGTGATGTAACCCATTGGTTTTGGAAGAGTGCTTTTCAAGTTTCTTTTTCATCTCATTGCATGTTGGAAGAAACGGACTCTGCTGAACCCCTAGTTAATCCAAAAATAAGGCCAAATGGCTGCTGAAGCTAAGCTATGTGCTAGGTAGACCCAAGTGACACTGTACTATCCATAACCCATGTTACAAATTAACAAACGAACATGGCTGCAAAGCCATCAGGAACACACCCACCTTAGTTCAGTTACAGTTAGCTATGTTAGCTTGGCTGGCTTAGATTATGTTAACCTATGATACTAACTGACATCACACCAATTTCGATCAGTTCACACTAATTTCAAGTGTTGCCTCCAAAACGAGTGCTCTCAGCGCTGAAATGAGGACCAGAAGAGCTCTGGTGGGACCTATGTGCTTCTTATCCACTTTTTGAAAAAATAAATCTTTGTCACGGATCAGGTTTTGTTGTGTGTTTCCTGTTTGATTTTGAACTCTGTCTGTGTCTTGTGTTTTGTTTGACTATCCTGATCCTCGTTTTCCTGATGTGTTTAACCTGTGTCTTCTTACCTCTGTGTGTGTATAAGGCCTTGTCTTTGTCTGCCCTGTGCTGCTCCATACTGCCCCCACCACCCCACCATATGTTTATTTCTGCTGAAAAGCTGAGAATTTCAATGAAGCGGTCAATGGACTTTTTCTCTGTTCTGGAGCTAGCACGTAGTGGTCAGATGAGGAACTGAACCTTTTCAGAGTTCCAAGATGAATGTATCTAGATGTGCTCATTCTCCTCCTTTGCCCAGTTTTGGATTGACTCTGGACTGGAACCACTAACATGATTCCAGGCAAAAGTACAGTAAAGAGATTTCAGAAGTGCTCTTCGGGAACCTCTGGGTGATGTCATGCTTGTTTTTAAACAGATTTTCTCTGTAAAAATGTTTCTGTTTGTTGAATTTCTGTTGACCTCTGATGCTGCAGGACCACAAATCTTCAAGAAACCGTCACCTCAGTCCTGGCTGTAGTGTCCCAGGCTGCCTTCCTTACTGGAGTGGACTGGTTCCCATTGGGAGTGAGTTACATAACAGTGAGTTTCTCCAGCAGGCTGAAATTTCAGCAGCACTGGCGTCCTCCTGCTCTCCTCCTGAAGACATTTCCTGCTCTTATTTTCTCTCTCCTCCTCACCGAGTCAAGAACTTGTCAGATCTGTCCCCCCTTACTGAAACAGAGCTGCGGTTGCCGTGGAGACGGCCCATGGTTTTCAGGGCTGGAAAATGAGGTAATCCGTCACATCACCGCCGGTGTTTCTGCCCGGGGCTGCGGTTGGAGCCGTGACACCGGGGGGGTTTGTGGGTAATATGAGGATTGATGATCTGGTCTGCAAACACAATACGATACCACAGCCCGAGAGCATTCCCATTCTGGGAAACCTGACTGCTCAGGATCAATCATGAGGTCATCCTCAGCCTCCATAATGGCTCATCAGAGCCTGTGAAGTGAATCGCTGCGGCTCAGTTTGGTTCTACATCTCAATGTGTCATATTTTATTAAACCAAAAACCTCTGACTAAGTCCCAGTGCCAGTTAGATCAGTCATCTTGGTGATGTGGAGGCATGTGAAGGTCTGGATCCTGGCATGCTTCTTGCAGCCAGAATCAATCAATCAATGGTGCCACATAAAGGAGTAATGGAATCAACCTCTGCTCTGATAGTGTTTCACCTGTTGAGTAAAACCTTCCATCTGCCTCTTCAGACCTATGTCATGTTATTGCTTTTACTGTCTCTGTTTCCTTGGACTAATGTCTTTATGTGACTCAAACTACATATTTGATACAATCCATTCGTTTCCTTAGCTCTGCAGCATTTTAAAGACCCCATATTCATCTTTTTTAAAGGTTCAAAGTTGACTCAGCTTCATATATTTGTATTCTATGCAGTTTAAATTGGCTTTAAAGTTAATAAATGATCAGTACAACTGTTTTGGAGGGCTCTAAAAGCAAATGTTGGCACTTAATAGCCTGGCCAACCATAACCAGTCATCTATCCATAAACAATATCCACTTATTCCTATTTCATGTCCCTTAGATCAGCTGGAGGCTATCTCAGCTCTTACTGCTCATAAGGCAGGGGTACACTAACAATTCACACTCACTCCCATGGGCAATCATCAAAATCATCTAAATATTTTTGGATGGTGGGAGTACCTGGAGAACGAACTACCTTCTGACAGCTACTTCCAGCAGGATAGAGCATCATGTCACAAAGATCAAATCATCTCAAACTGGTTTCTTGAACATGACCTATGAGTGTACATCTAAGACTGAATGTAATGAGTTGACACTGTAGGTTTTAGTGAATTCTAATTGCATTCAGTTGAAGGGGTCTGTACAGTCAGCTGTAGATGATGGTGATGTCCCCAGAAATAACATAGCACAATGGATTTAAAATAAGATGTACTGTATTGATCCCAGGGCTAGGAAATTATTGTGCAGCAGCAGTATGATATACAGAAAACAATAAGTGACAGCCTAACATAAAACCTAAAAATATAAAGTAGAAAAAATAATATCTAAAAATGTGTATACATTTTTACATCCAATGCATACATTAATGGTAAATGTGCAGCATTTAAGTAGAAGAGGAAGAGTTAATAAAGAAATAGGATAATACAAAAGGAAAGTAATATCTATTGTTGTGGTTGTCTTACAGACTAGAGCTCATGAGGAACTTTGTCCCAGGAACAGATGGCTGGAACAATAAGTAAACATTCTTTTCTGGCCAGTTATGAGGGTCATCAGTGATTATTAAAGCCCCATATACTATTAAAGATTTTTCTCCCACACTTTGCCTGGACCTCCACCAAGACCCAGCCCTGAAAAGCCCCTAGGACCCAATGGTTGCAGTAAATTAATCAAGCCTGGGCCCATTGAGCTCAAGTTCTGCTAGCTGAATCTGTAACTGTGATGAACTTTTCATTCAACTTTACCGATCAGATGAATCTCAGATGAAGGAAAAATTAGCATTTGCTTAATATTTGGCTTTTTGAAGATCACCAGGTTATTATGTGTTAGAATATCTGGTATTTTGAGCATAATATGGGCTACTTACAGCACTAGCTGGCTAGTGCTATATGGGCAACATTTGGTGTGATAAATGTTCTTGGATGTTTATGCCAACTGTGTGTCTTCTCAATGTTAGATTAATGTCTGCTGTCACATATCTTCATCACGACCATCTTCAAGTAATTAACATTTAGAAAGCAGGTCTGGAGGCAATAGAAAAATTGTAACTTGTTTTTCTCTGAAATTCTGACTAGTCTGAATATAGCACGGCTTCTGTCACAAACACAACACAACACAACTTGTCCTCCTGGGTGATTCATCCCTCAAACAGTGCTGCTGAAGGACATTCTTTATTACATTGCAAATGGAAAAGGAAATCATTTAAAAAGGTTCTACTAGAGCATGACATTTCACTCAAAGCTGACATGTTTAACATGTTTCTGAAACCATGACTTTTTGAAAGTTCTGAAAAGCTAACTCCTACCAAACACCTTTACTCAGCATGAGCTAGTCAAGCTAAAATATGAAACATGTGAAGTCACCCATAGGTTTTCTGAAGAGTGCTCTTGAAGCCTCTTTTTTCTGCTTTTGAAGTTGGCTGGAACACACCCACTTCAGTTCAGTCAGGCTGGCTTAGCTTATGCTAAACTATGATGCTAATTACTATCACTTTACAGGCAATTTGATCAAATGTGCATAAAAATTCACATACTATACAGGTGCCATGGGTGTAAACCCAGATAGCAAAAGACATTAATTCAGTGTTGGATTTTAGTCAGATTGACTATTTTTGGTTGAGGCTGAAAATTCTATGTTGATTAAATGTTTGATTACATTTCCCATTTTTCAATATTAAAATGCCCTGCAATGAATCAACACTTTTTTCAATGGTGTTGATATGGGACATGAAGGATGGGGGTGAGAGGTTGGGGGGTGGCAGCTCACAAGACCAGCAAGACAAGACTTTAGTTCAAACTGTGGCGGGAATTTGCGCATTTGCAGATTGGACACAGAACGACAGATAAACTTTGTCCTTTGTCCTTATGACACAAGCTGGTATGTCCTTGAGGACTTATTTATTGTTCCATTCACATCATCCGACTGTCATCAGTCGACCAAATGTTAACTTTGTGAATTAATGCCACTCTGTAGCAACTTAGTCCGGAGTCTGTTGCTTGTATAATGCATGTAATAGCTACAGTAATATTAGCTAACATGCTAGCTAAGGTTATGTCTGCCATTTCGCTAGCAAGTTTCGTAATTAAAATTTATTTTATTTATCTATATATAAAAGTATTATTCACATTTTTAATAATTACATAAGCAATGTTGTAGCATCACAATGAAGCAGTTTTTTTTATAATGGTGAACTAAGAAAGCTAGTGGCATGGAGCTAACTGCTAGCTTAGTAGACTGATAAGGGAACTTTTACTACAGTCATGAATGTTGGGGGAATTTTGCCTGGGGAAACGGTGAAAACATGCTTTAAAATTGCAACTGGAAAGTCCTCTGGACTTCTTCTTGTTAAGATATTTAAAATATGTTGTATGAGCCTGAATAATAAAAAAATTATATATGATATATATATATATATATATATTTTTTTTTGTTTGTTTGTTTGTTTGTTTATTGCATTATTTTTTATTTTTCAGGGTTGTTGTACAAGACTTCTTTAGAGGATTCACTAAAAGCAATACACAAGGAAATATAGCAGCACCACCTGTCTTTCTAGCTAAGATGCAATCTTATTGGGTCAAAAGTATTTGTGTCCCCTTGATTTTCGTGGCAAATAGGCAATTTTCTATGATGCCTCCTCCAATTAAACCAGGCAGAAAATCTTAAAAGATGAAAAAAAGGTGTGTGTCTTTAATAAATAACTTGAACTGAATAATGGTTTTTCTTGTTGGATTTCTTTTTTGTTTTCTTTTTGTTAATAGAGCATGTAGTAAAGCAGCTGTTGCAACCTTGTTTTTTTTTTTTTTTGTTTTTTTTAAAAAAAAACAGCAAAAACTGGTAATAGCCAATCTAATGGGGTAATAAATGAGGCATGCATAAAACATACAAAGGAAGGTTGAAAAGTGCTGAAATGGTTCTTTAATAATAACCTTATTTCAATATATAAGGCAATGTATCACATATTACAGTTGAATCAATGTTGATTCAGTTCTACATTCTTTCAATATTTATCATATCATAGTTGAATAAAGGTTGATTCATTGTCAGAATTGAATGGAAATTCAAAGTTATACCAGTGTTGATCATAGCCAGCACTTCAAGTGTATATTTCAATATCTGAGATCAATGTTGATTGCAGTCTTCAGCCTGACAATATTTCATTGTTGATTCAATCACTATTTGCTATCTGGGAAGTTTACGGATAGAGACCAGGATGTAAATATGTTAAACATGTATATTAGATATTTTTACATGGAGATGAAAGGAGATTTTCTCTGTTTTGGAGCCAGCACCTAGTGGTCAGTCAAGGAACTGATGATATATGCCTTCAACTAGAAAGTGGGGATGTTGGAGCTTCATGCTGAGTCAGCGACTGCTAATAGTTGTCAACTAGAGTCTAAAATATTGAATCTTCAAACTGACTCTACAAATCTGTGGATGACAGTCTGTGGTCATGACTGAATGAGTTAAAAACCATTGACTGTAAATACTGGAAGAACTATCCAGTCTCGTGACCCAAAGACCCTTCGAAGACCATTAATCCTTAACATAAATTTATCTGACATGGTATAAAAAAAAAAAATCAACCCCTATAGAGTTGTCATGGATGGAAAATGTAACCACAGATTAGAAAAAAAAAAGTTTTTACATTAGGGTATAAATACATTTAATTTTGCTGCAAAGTTGGCACTTTTAACATGGGGGTCAATGTTATTTGCTCTTATTTGGAGCTGGCGCCTAGTGGTCAGTGGGGGAACTGCAAGTGGGATAGTTGCTGCTTAATTAAAGCATCAAGGTACTAATTTATGGGCTGCTTTGAGTCAAAACAACCAATAAATATGATACCTTCATTAACTAATCAATAATTCTAAAGCAATAATGTAACGTAAAGGGGACCTGTCCACTTTAAGATCCTACCTTACGTGCTTTTAAGTATGTTGGCCTTCTCGTACTTCACACATATGGCTACATACATGTTTAAAGAACTGCTAAAGGATGCTTTCATATTATTGGTGGTTTCCTCCTGTGTTGTTGGTAGAACTTGATCCCGTCTCTGGTTGGTAAGGTCACCTGTTGTTGAACTCATTTTTTTTTTTTAAGAATCACTTTTTTTGACCTTCTGTCCATAAATGTTTCTTTATTTTTTCTTTTTCTTTTCTTTCTTTCTTTCTTTCTTTTGTGGGATCCTCTGACTTGTAGGTTAGACATTTAACAATGGAAACTGTTATTTTAGAGCCAGTTTCCTTCAGATAGACTAAATTAATCCCTTCAGGCATGCTGCGGAAAATATGTGGAGCTTTACCCGTTCCAAAAAAACCCCACAAATGTGAGTTTAAATTAAGTACTTAAAAAAATTAATCAAAACATTTTTATTATTGAAAATCAATGCAGAAATGAACATAGGTAGAAAAACATCAACAGCAATACATTCTTATATCTTTACATATTCCTCCTTTGTTTTTAAATGATCCCTGCTTTATAATAATGGGCTCTATGCATGAGTACAGTCAAGGATGTAGCTGAGGGTTAAAGGCACAGTACACTGTTTTTTATTGTCAGGAAGTGTTGTTCCAACAATAATGTGCTACAACAAAAGAACAAGGAAAAAGACCTGCGTCACTTGAAAATTTCTCAGTAACACACCATTAGAGCAGCCTGGCCAGCCATCCTGATTCATTTACACTTTGATACCAAGATATAGTCTGGATTGGACCTAGATTTTGAGGGGGCAGTACCGACAAAGGTAGAAGATGACATTGCACAGATATATAACCAATTAGAGAAAAGAAGCATCAATAGTGGCTCTAAGATGCTACGTTTCTATTGCTTTGGTACATTCTTTACGAGCAGAAATGGCCTCAAATACTAGACCCATTTCACCAGAGGGAACCTTTGTAATATGAATGGATATGGCTGGCCAGGCTTGCAACTGGCAGGACAGGGAAGTCAACAGCAGCCACAAGCAATATATGAGGTTTGTTACAAAGCTGTTATACCTACATGCTATAAATTTACATGTACACGTACTTCAAGACGTTTAGAGGGGATCCTGTTATGTGACATACTTCAAGTTTATTTCTTCCAGTAAGAAGCATAATCTACTGGACAAAGTTCTTTTAAGTTTTTTTTTTTTTTTTTTTTTAACCCCTGTTGTTCTCCAACTCTGGGTCCCCCCTGATTTGGACTGGAT
>JBAMYA010045831.1:0-11431 GCA_037176975.1 Arrhamphus sclerolepis | reverse complement strand
GTTATTGTCTTTTGCAGTGAAGACTACATTTGTGAGTTGTGAAATGATTTTCTATTCATGAAAATGCAAAAAAGGTAAATTCGAGTGTTATGCAGTAATTGTTAAATAGTCTTGGACCAGGTCCAGTTAAAAAAAAACCCACTATACTTTGGTCTTTATTGTAACTACCAGGAAAATGTTTTTTTTTTCTTTTGCATTTTCTTTACATGTAGAAAATGTGTGAATGTATGTTTAATTTTGTGCTCTTGATGAAAATGCTGACTGATGTGGGGAGATGAAGACTTGCGTGCTTGGTGATTGAACTAACAGCGATACAGGGAGCACAAGCCTTCTCCAGGGAACTAAAGTGGTCAGGCCCAGCACTGATGTCAATCTAACTTCATTATTTGTGGTTCCTAGAGTGTCCAAAAGTAGACTGGGAGGCAAAGCCTGAGGATATTTAGCTTTCCTCACTCTGCTCTCTTTCTTAAATGTATACATCATTATAACTGTAATTAACATTGCTTTCTTTTTTGTCCTACTGGCAGATATCCCTGAACTGACCTTTCTGTGTTAGTGAGTTTTTCTTTCATGTCATCTCAGACCAGAGATAAAGCAGAGATTTACAATTATTTTTGGTTTACTTAGCCAGGACTTTTCTTCCCGTTATGTGACTGGCATTTAATGAACTTTGAATCTGGACTCTTTGAAATGAATTGAATTAAACTGGAATACATCTTAAATGAATTGGACTGTTGTTGATAAGACTGTATTGCACTTGTCTTTAGTGTAAAGTGCTTTAAGATGAATTTTGTTGTGAATTGGTGCTATACAAAAAAGGTTATTTGAATTGAATTGAATTGAATTGAATTGAATTGAATTAAATTGAATTGAAGTGAATTGAATTGAACTGGTGTGAAAGTCCACCGGAATAGTTTAGTTTGTGTTCACCAGTATTGATATACACACTGATATTCATTACCTCATCATGGTCCCATTCTATGAAATTTGGTCCAGTTCATTTTAATTCATACATAATCTAATTCAAAATCCAATTCATAATCCAATTCATTCCAACTGAGTCCAAATTTCAAATTTAATGTCATGCCAATTCATAAAAAGAAACAACATAGCTAAAGAACGCAACAGATTGTATGGAATCAAGGGCTGGGCTATATAACCTCAAATCAATATCACGAATAATTTCCTTGATTACGATTAATGAGCGATTGCTTTAGCATCGTTTTATTTTGCCCTCAGTGACAATGCTAGGATTTGGGTTGAACATTGGTGTTTTCTCGTTTGTATTTCTCCATGCATGTTAACTCTACTTCCTGTTTTATTTTGGTAGTCTGTTTCTCTTTTTGGTTTCTCTTCCTCTGTCCAGTCTCACCCTGATTGTTTGCGCCTACGTCTCGTTTTGACCCCTGTCTATATATTGTCTCGTCTCTCTTTGGTCCTGGCTGGTCCGTCGTGTTTTCCTCCCTTTTAGCTACCCTGCATTTCTCCAGTCATTCTGCATATAAAGGATTCTTTGTTGGATTGCTTCTGCCTCTCTCTGCTTTCGGCTAGTTTTGTCTGATGCCAGGACCCGGATGTGTGGCACAAAAAATTTAATTGAAAAACTAAATCTGAATGGAGAGAAGTGAAACTGACAAGTGAGAATGAATTAGGGAGGTGAATTTTTCAATAAAATGAAACACAATTTGGATTTTATCGTCATACGCATTCAAACCAATAGATTAAATTTCAAATTAGTCCATTCAGATTCTGATTTTAAAAGCAATTATTCCAACCGGTCAATTCAGGTTCAAATTGAATGAGTCACATTCAGGTATAAAGATTTCAAATTAACTTCCTAGTGGCACAAAATTGATCCCAAACACACAAAAAATAGAGTTAACAGGGCTAAAAAAAAAAAAATGCTTATCTACTTTGACCAGTTAGGGGTCTGAGATACAGGAAAGAGAGACAATAATAATGAAAATACACACAAGAAAATATAAATGAGCATTGCTTAGCTTGTTGTCACATTATCTTTAGATTTACTGAAACACTTCTGCAATACTTTATGGCATCATGAGAGTACTAGCATCCTTGTGTGCATTTATCATTTTGGTTTGTCTACTGCTCAACCCAACAACTAAGCTGGGTATATAGAGACATCCAGAGGAATAAATGCTGCTGAGTATTTGCACTATGTTTGGTAATTAAGGAGTTTTAAAAGGTAAAGTGACAGAAAACCTGAAAGAAAGGCAGTCATAGTTTAGCCAGTAACAGACACTTTGTGCTCATTCTTGTCCTCACTTTGGCTCCCAGCCATCAGTTGCATAAGCAATATTTTGTCAGAGCTGATGACATACAGATGCATCAAAACTCTTCTCCATGGCTGCCTCGGATACCTGCTTCCACTCTCACACTGTGATCTCTGCAAAGCCATTTGACATGCTGAAAGCCTGAACTCCAATTAATTTCCATTATTGATTTATGCCACTCTGCTGCAGATTCCAGATGCATGATGACATGTGTGGCCATTCGTATCAAAGAATCCTGGACATTTGCTAAGCAAGCTGGCTAATAAAAGACAATCAAATACAGCTGTGAATTACTGCTCTTGCAGATTAAAGATGGTATAAATACATAAATAAACAAACACGTCTTTGCTAGGAGATCCTACACGAAATCTGTATTAACTTTTTTCTTGTACTTAATTACTCTTTCATTGGTGGAAATAAATCAAAAGCGCTACTGCAACAGTATAAAAGTATTACATTCAAATTTCTTACCTAAGTGAGAATTTGATGGTGTTACCAGGAAAAATATCATTGTGCAATTTTAATATCAATACAAATGTGTAAAAAGCATGTTTACAGCTGAATAAGAATCATTTAACTGTCGTAAAACCATGGAAAAATGTATCAAACTCTGATTTTACATTGTTTTTTTTGTTTGTTTTTTTACATTTTAAAACAAACTGAATCCCAAAATCATGCTGTTACCTCATAAACTTAAGTATGAAAGTGTGAACAGACAAGAAGTTTCAATAATTACTAAGCCAGCAAGCACAGAGAAGCATTAATGTTGAAATTAATCCTGATTTTAGTCTATCAAAAATAAAAACATATCATTAAATCCAACATATTGAACCTTTAATTTAAAAAGAATCAATATAGCCTGTATGTGAAAATAATCTCAAGTACAATTTACATTTTGACAGTTAACCAGATGTATAGTCTTGTAAAAGTGTATACTAAATGCATCCTATATTTAAGGGTGAATGTATGGTGTCAAATCAGAGCCTAAACCCAAAATCTGAGTATCAAAACCAAGAATCTGTAACCAAGTCTTCCAAAATTCTCAGTTACGCTTTTCTTCCTTTTATCACTTTCTAAATCCATCTCTGTTTTCAAACTTTCTCATTTGCGTTTTCTCTTCTTGCGGTTGCACTTCTGAAATGAGTGTTAAATCAGTGTCACGTCAATGAACAACAGCAGAAGAGGCGGGACATAGCTGAGATCTAGCAGCTCATTGGCTGCTGAATGACTCAGCTTTTTATACATTGACGTCAGAGCACTTCTGCTGATAAATACAGTGCTGCTAACTTGGTGACTTTATCGCAATATTTAGCGAATATTCGGACCCTCTAGTGACACTTTTTTAAAGCAACTAGCGACAAATATAGCGACTTCTTCTGTTGTTTCAGTTCTGTTGGGACTGACATGAAAACACATATGGTTACACTTCTCAATGAGCGCCAGGGGCTGCCATGAGTCCTTCCCCGTTCAAAGGCACTCAAAAGCCCCTCCTAGCTGCAGTCAAAGAAGGAAAATACCTCCGCCTTTGCTGGAACGTAACTACAAAAGTGTTAATCACGGCCCTTCCTGGGGACGTTTCAGAATATGAATACAAAAAGATAAAACAGAAAGAAATGGCGCACAAGGCTAAGATCATCAGGTTATTCAGAGGCCAATGAGCTAATAGATCTCAGCTATCTCCATCCTTCTCTGCAGCTGTTTATTGACGTGGCACTGATTTGACACTCATTTCAGAACTGCACCTGCAAAAATAAAAAACACAAATGAGAAAGACAATTGAAATACAGAGATAGTTTTAGAGCAGATAAGTGTAACCAAAACAGATGACTGAACTACAATCATCAGATTTGGGATTTCAAATATTGTTTTTTTTGTTTGTTTTTTTTATTCAGAATACATTAGACTCTGAACTGATGCCATATGAATCATTCAAAAAGCAGCAAACTTAGAATGAAAATGCAAAATGCTCTTCACAAATTTCCTCCGCCGTAATGACAGAGTGCTTGATTTGCCCTTGCTTGTGTTTTGCAAAGTTTTTATCACTTATTTAAGTGGGTTAGCATTGCTATTACTGAGCAAATCAATATGACATTTGCCAGCCAGAAGAAGAAAATGAGAAAAGTACTCACCACATCTTTAGTCTCCTGAGAACTTTGTTCCTGAAAGTGAAAGAACATCATGGGTATTACACATGTTATCAGCCAAATGCTTTATTGAACTATTCCTTGAATTGTAAGCAATGCCACACCTGAGAGTTCACTGTTCACAAATACAATCGTTTCTGGTGTAAGATGAGCGCACTATTCTGTCTGACCTTGGGATACCAGTCACCTTGTGGTGTAAGGTACATAGGGTTTTTTTTTTGTTGTAATTGTTTGTTATTTTTTTGTGCAGTCCCTCAATCGTTCACCTCACACACTAATACACATCCTGATGAAACCATGACAACGCTTGCGGCGTAGGAGAGGTGACATAGAAAGCAGCAATAACTTACAATGACAAGGAAGCAACCATACTGCATTGAGACTGCAGAGGAGGCAGAGTAGCCATCCCTCACCTCATCAGCCCATCAGCTTTTACCTTATACTGTAAGCTGTGGAAAACAAAGTCCTCATGTAACACATCCCCAAATAGAACAAACTGAGTATTGATTTGCCTCCAGGATGATCACTTTTAAAACAGTTTATGTACTAGTATTTCCAAGGCAGCTGGCATATACATATACACACACACACACATATATATATATATGTTTATATATATACATACATAGATACATACACACACACACATAATTTGATTTCTTTCTCTTTTTTTTTACTCCACCGTCTCCTCTGAATGTTAATGAACAGACTGTCCGCAGAAGCAGCTTCTGCCTTCAAGTGGGCCAGCGTTTAACATTTGGGACATGCTTGTTTGAAACTCTGCCAGTGGGCTGCTCTGATCTGTGAGGGCACATTTGTGACCTGAACTCCTCGGGCAACAGAAACTTATTAATCACTGAAAACGTCTGCTTTAGGATGGATGTGTTGCACCGCTCACAAGAATAACAGAATCAAGACACACATGGATTTGTGAAAATGTCTTATTCCCTGCAAGGAAAACGGGCCAAATGGGTTTTGAATAAGTCATTGTCATATATAATGCTCCTCAACTGGTGAGACATTTGCCTCCCTCTGTCTCCTCACAGGTGAGATCAGACACTTTATGTTCTCATCTCAGTGGAGCATCTTGGACATGTTGTACTGTACAAATAAAACAAACCCACAGCTTCCTATGTCCAAATAACTGGGTCGACTGGTTAACTCTATGATTATGGTTGTAAGGCAAAGAATTAGGAATCATGTCTGTGCAGAGGATGGGGTAAACGTCTAAAATAACTGTTGCTGCTGCGTACAACCTGTACAGTGCGTCAAAAATGCTCTCTGCGTGACGGCACAGGCGTTTGTTGCATATAACATGAGAGGAATATGATCATCTATGTCGCAAAATATAGGATAATTTATTCCCCATTCAATGGTGAGGAAAAATCCATGTTTGTCACGACTGCAGGCTCCACGTGACAAAAACAGCCAGGATGACCATTATTTCATATATGAATGTGCTGGAAATGACATTTATCCTTTAGTTGCCTGTTTTAGTCCCAAGACCAAGTCCCTTCAGGTTTGGCAGGTTCAAAAGCAGAAGTCTTGTTGAAATGGATCACGCACAGAAATAACAAGTGTGTTAAATCTTACCGTTGGTAAGAGCGGCTCCATTTGGGCTCCTTGATCCGTGATGTCCATCTTTTCCTCTCCTTGGCCTCAAAATAAGAAGCGAGTAGCGATGCTGTGTACCACTCCTCCGTCTGGGAGGGGAAAAAAAAAACGCCGCTGTTGATTTGATCTTAAAGGTTTTCTCCCCGCCAACATTCACGGCTTTCTCTTAAATGGATGTAGCGAGGCATTCCCGACCTGCCCTACATTATTTACGCATGAAGGAGGGAGGCAGCGCTTCCCTTCACACGCGGCAGAGATGGGGCGCAAAAGTAAGCGCACACTTTGAGCACAGATTGTTCTGTGAGGTCTATATACCAACAAATTTTAGTGACACAGATGGCCATATGTCCTATGGTTGCGTTTAGTTATGCCTTCAGGTGTGGAGACAAATGTAAAATCTGTCAGGCTGTCATATGCTTGACTGCTTTGTTATAATATGGAGAAATTTATTTTTTGAGATCCAGCAGCCATGTTGGATTGCCTTCATATTTCAGTATTCCATTTGTTGTTTTTCTTGTTTTTTTATAACCATTGTTTTTGAACCAAACAAATGCCACTGTGCACGCCTGTGTTTGAATATAAAATTAAATCATCATTTATTATTGCGGTGTTTTCTTTGTTCTCATTTCATCTCTCGGCATTAATGGCATTAACATTATTAGATATTCTTAGTCGCAATTCAGCAAACATCTGTTCAATTATAGTCATCCCATCCCTGCTTGTGATTACTCCTAGTTGCGGCACGCGATGTTCCACCGGTACCAGCCTTCAAATCACCGGAGGATGCTGCTACGCTGAAACCTGTGCACTGGCGCCCTCTTCTGGATACTTACTGAACCGCCGACGACATTAGAGGACAAAATGAATTGTTTGGGCTTTTAGTAACAATTAAGTTGCTCAGACCTACGTCATAAAATTCATAGATGTGTAACTTTACTCCAAAGGAAAATTAAATGTGTCTAAAAGCACAAGTGCCCAAATTAAAAGGACCCCTTGTCTTATCCCAATACTGTGTTTTTATTGTTTGTTTGTTTAAGCCTGGTATACTAAAACTTATGTTGAGTGAATTCAGGACCACGTGTATTTTTTTTAAAGAAATGGCAATTCAGTTGTGTGCGCACATAATAAGTGTTCTTAATTTAATCCTTGTAAAGCTTGAAGTTGAATTGCCAAATGCACAATTACACGATTTACATTTTAACTATAGTGTGTAGTTTCTGAACAGAAAGTGGGAGTAAATATAAATCTCCTTAAAATGAGATTAGTACATTTAAAAAAGTCAAAGTATGGTCCATTTACGTAAACATATGAAATTAAAAAATGGATACATTTTAATTAGAAATACCCTTTTAGAACTCACAAAGTTGTGTTGAGCGAACACAAAACAATAACTAAGGAAATGCTTAAATTAAGTATTTTACCAAGAAAACTGATAAAAAAATATTTAAAAAATAAATAAATAAAAACAAGCAAAGCATAGATGAGTCTTGCTTGAACTACATAATAATTTGATGCAAAAGTTACCTTTGATTATTGTTGTTATTATTATCATTTGTAAAGTAAATCAGGCTGGATTTTTTTTTTTATCAGTGAAAAAAGTAAACCACATAGAGATAATTAGTACAGTGTGATGGAAAGTGATAAATACAAACCTAAATTAGTCTTTTGGTGCAAAAATGCATCTAAACATCATTGAAAATGACATAAAACAACTGATGTATGGTAAAATTGCAATGAGTTATAAAAAAAAAGAACCATTACAAACTGTGGCCAAACTGAGTCAAGAAAAAAGAAAAATATGAGGCACAGTTTTTTACGTTGGTCACAAAACAAGCATTTAAGGTCACTAATTTATCACACAGACATATGGAATGTCTTCAAAATGAAAAAAGAAAATAGACTAAGCAAAAAAAACAACACAAATGCCTGTAGGAAGACAAAACATCTGGTATAAAAATGCTAAACTAACCGTCTGAAACATGCATAGCTAGATATACAGATCTATTTCAACCTGCCGACGGCCAGCCGGGGAAGGAGGAAATGAGGAGAATTAGGACAGTGGGAATGAAGAACACTGAATATGTAAAGGTATGTAATAAGTATAAATATAAATTAGAAATACACCGGCAAACTTCCCACATCGGCATCCAATCGATAGGTGTAGCTGAACGACAGCTTCACCAAGCCGGCATCACCACGAGAGCATCGCCATGAGACCGCCTGAAGAAAAAGAAAAGAGAAGAGAGCAAGACTACAGAGGATAGACAACGTTGATTCTATTAAATGATTCAGGACAGTCTGGATTTTTTTTAAGGCTTTCTCCAAAGTAATTTCAAGCAACCACACCTGCATGGTCTGAATTAGCTTTGCATCGCTCATGTTTTCTTTTGGACCACATATTTATTACCTGATGATTTTACAGAGTTGTCATAATCATCTCTATTCATCCACATATCTGTAAAACTAGCTGAAATGTCGTGTATATATGGTTTTTCACACATTACAGCAATGCCGTTTCACTGCACCTCTGTCTTCTGCAGCAGTTTCGTGGCACCCAAGTAGAGATCCAGAACCAAAAAAAACAGTGAAAAATGTTTCTTGATTTAGGTCGGTAAGGATACCTATTTACAAAATGCCAGAATAATGAGAGAGATATATATACATACAGTCCCAATTCCAAAAAAGTTGGGATGCCATATCAAATAAGAAATAGTAAATAAGAACAGAATGCAATGACTTGTAAATCTCATAAACCCATATTTTATTCTGAATAGAACAGATGATGAAACTGAGACATTTTACTCTGTTTTGACCTTTGACCTTACTCCTCCTCCTTGTTCTCTCTTTTGATATCATGTAGTGTAGATGTTGGGATCTTCAAAGTATTTGCAATTTTATTAATCATTATTATAATGTTTGTGTTTATTGTACTATTAATATCAATTTATTCATATTAATGGATATAATTAATAATACAATAATCTAACATAAGACTGTACAACATCAGTATTAGTCTTTAACTTGGATTCAAGCCTTCTTGCTTTGTTTTGTTTTTTTTCTTGCATATTTAAATACTACTTTTTCATCTGTGCTACTGCAGTAATAAGGAAGTTTCCCACAAGTGGAATTAATAAATGCCTTATCTTATTTTTATTTTATAAATATATGGTCTACTACCATTCATAGCATTTTTAAAAAGAAATATTGATATTGTGCATGTTGATACTGCAATACCTATGATTTTTCGATATTTTGTGCAACCCTACACAGTACCATGCATACTGTACCTGAAGGGATGACTAAATGACTTTGGAGGCCAAAAGTATACTCTCAAAAAGAACCTGTAATGTAAATATATCCTCTTTAAAAATATTAGAAGGATGCTGTGGCTTTCTAGGAACAGGAGTTTGGGGCCCGTGATCCCTCCTGCTGGTGACAGCATCGTGGTACTTGGAGGATGTTGCTGCTGATCCGGATCCGGATCCGCCCAGAGAGCACAGGCGTCACAGCACCGACAAGATGGCCGAAAGTACGGGTCGAAAGTGAGGGAGGGAACAAAAACAGTGGCGACTTACCTTTTGCCGCAGATGCCAGACCTTCAAAGCTGCTGAAGACCAAATTCTGCGCATATTCCAGTATCCGTCCTGCTGGACGGGAGGGGGGAGCGTGCGGCGGACGCGGGCGGACTGTTGCCGGCAGGCGGCTCGCGGGCGGACCGTTGGTCGGGTCTACGTTAGCCACGGAGCTAACCTGGTAACCATGTTCGCTAGCTGACAGCACCGTTACCGAGAGAAAACGCTTCCAGTGACAGTCGGGATACTAACGCGTTTAGCAGTTGTTGCCACTTTTTTGGATTCGGAGGAGTAAAAATCGTCGCAAAGGCACAACTTTCTCCGCGTGACAAATTGAATTTAGCGCACAGCTGCTCAGCGCGCTAACGTTGCGGATTTCTTGTTTGCAGCCCCGGAGTTAGCATTAGCCGACGTCTCGGCGTGCTCAGCTGTTTTTTGTTTGTTTTTTTGTTGTTTTTCTTTTTATATATGGGGGGGTCTTGGGGGATTCGCGCAGCTACAGATACAGGTTCGCCGGTTAGGACATATTTCGTCCGTACTTAAGACATTTTTTTTTTGAGGCAGAAGTGGATAACAAGGTGAGGCATCGCTGCTGGGACTATCAAAATAAGTAAAGCGGAGCAGATCTCAGCCCTGCGCAAATCCAGCCGGCATCACGATGGCCCATTCTCCCGTACAGGGTAACCTACCGGGAATGCAGGTGAGCTTTTACGTCTTTTTGAACAGTTTTATATGATTTAGACGAGGTCAAAGTCAGAACAAAATGTACACAGACTCCCCGCCGAGGGCTCTTAAACTGCCCAGTGACCTCGAAACACTCCAGGCAGCTGATTGTTTATTAATCTCCAGCTGGTATAATCGATAGGAGTATCCTGGCTTTACTAACGTGAAACTAAACATTTGTATTTCCACAGCAGGAGGAAGATTTGTGGTTTGTTGTCAACATCACTGTCGTTACACAACTGATAGTTAACTGGTCTCAGAACTGAACGTTATCATTGAAATGTGGCTCTGCTCCACAAAAAACGTACAAAGATGAGTCTTGTTTATTTACCCCTAGATTATAGTAACTCCCATGTGCAAAGCTTTTGGCATACATGTTTGGTTTGGCATGAAATTACTACTGAGTATGATTCTTGGCCAGGAGGCAAAGGCAGGTAAACTGATGATATTTTGACACTATGGCCCAATATCTTATACCTACAAGATTTTAGCCAGTCACTGGTAAAAACGGGAACTTAACCAATATAGCAAATGAAAACACAGTTGTATGGTGTAATTTTTACATGGGGGGGAAAACATTGGATATGTAATACTATATTTGAAAGAGTTGATGACAACTGCAATATATAAACAATTACTAACTGTAAATGGCCTGTACATTAAATAATGAAATCTGCCATTTCTATCCCAGTATTATGGTTTAATGAAGAAGGGGGAAAAAAACTACCCTGGCCTGCATCATCTTATCATCTTGTGCAATGGAGTTTCGTCTGTTTTGCCAAATTTATTGACACTTAGAAACTGAAAGATAATAGACTCCCATTTACTGAAATATATATATGTGTGTGTGTGCGCGTGCGTGTACATATATGTGTGTGTGTATTAGGGGTGTGCAGAACAGCTGGTATTTGTTGAGGGGGGAAAGTATTTGTATTAGAGTAAAATTCAAAATGGTTGTAAAAATACATTTTTTTGTGTTACACTTCTAATTTACGTTATAGTGTAAATATTCTTTATTTATATCCATTATAATAATTATGGATATGCAATATTGGTTGATGTTTTTCCATAAATCCAGCAATGA
>JBAMYA010045830.1:0-11432 GCA_037176975.1 Arrhamphus sclerolepis | reverse complement strand
GAGGTGTGGTGTGTGTGTGTGTGTGTGTGTGTGTGTGTGTGTGTGTGTGTGTGTGTGTGTGTGTGTGTGTGTGTGTGAACGTCCATTTAGGAAGGAGAAGGGTAATATGTCCCAGAGATGAACGTGCTTTGGTGCTAAATGTTCATATCAACGCCAGAGCAAAAGAAAAAGCGAGTGTCAGCAACCACAGGAAGATGAGTTCTGTATTGACGTGTGTGAAAGACCACTCAGAGATAGGAGGCCTTCTAAAGCAGCGGTTTTCAAATAAACACAAGGGCCAAGACCTTAAACTTCTTAGTATATAATACTAATAACAAAGGGGAAAAAAACAAAACATGTCAACATAAACCAACACACATTCATTTACCTAAAAACCACAGCACAACACACAAACAGTACATGCACCATCAAACTGCATACAGCTAACGCTTCTGTCCTTTAGTGCTTTACTTTCTGTTATTTCAGTCTTCTATGACAGAATCAGGGTTTCAGGTGTTATATATTTGTTTACATCATTTTTTACAGTGCATATTATTTATTGCTCTGATTTTATTTTATGATTGTGGTTGTTTTTGGCCATATAAATTATTATTTTTATATTTGCACTGATTGCAATCCTAATTTCTTTTGTACTAATGTTCAGTGTCAATAAAACATTCTTCATTTATCTTGAATATGAAAATGCCTAAACTGTATATCTGACTTCTGAAAAAGGCTTTAGCAAACTATGGCACAAACCATTAATATATGTTAAAGGCAGTTGTTCAAAAAAAAGGAAAGAAAAGAAAGATGGGATCTTTTTAAGCGTTTTCTTTTTTTGGCTAGAACTACGCTCCGTATGAGCAGGTGCGTTTACACCTGTATCAGTTTACAGCTGGATTACTGGCGGGCTCTCCATGCTGGCCCTTATCAGCTTTAAAAACATTTAAAAACACATAAAATTAGGTGCCTTTAACTTGTACAAAATTTGCTGTGCACATTTTACCAATTGTCCTCAGGTGTGATCACATCTGTCCTGCTCCCAGTTTGTTTTGGTTCGATTAAAGACTAAAACCTTGGAACAAGTCACCTCCTGACATTTACACTGACAGGGCTCTTTTTGATTCAAACCATAAACATCTTTGTTATCATATATATCATATATACATGATTTTATTGTTCTTTAAATTCTGTGTTTTATTTATTTAAAGCACTTTGACCACTAAGTGGTTGATGTAAATAGTTATACAAATAGATGTTGATGGCTGATTTATTGATGAAGTAAGATTGTCTGTCTTGTTTATTTCCTTAAGCAGAACATTGCAAGTCTTTATATCCTGGAGGCATCCTTGTAATTTCATTAACTAATTTGTTTGTTCCAGCTTTATAGACAAATATAGCCGGGTATTATCTGCATACCAACGGAACTTCAATGAGTCTTCAGTCAAATGTAAAACAAACTTGGATTCTGTCTGATATACGTGACTTGACCCAGCAAGTGTGACCGCTTCAAGCCCAAATGTGTGATTCATTATTCACAGTATCAAATACAGTGGAAATCTGAAAGGACAAGTATGAACTGAGGACACGAGAAGATCACATTAGTCTAGTCCAGATTAGTTTCTGTGCTATGCTGTGATGTGAATCCTCAGACAAACAGATAAATAAACCCTTTACACAAAGGAAGCAATCAGCACTGTTATTGTTGAGCAAATCAGATTTCCACAGGTGGCTGAACTCAAAAAATTAATCGTTCCTGTGTTCTAGAATGGACTAATGTTTTACGCATGGGCTTACAGAGGCAGGGTCACAAGCACATGCACCAGAACCGAACCAATTAGATTACACAGGGTCTGTGTGAGAGTCAAATCATAAGGAACGGCTAATAACATTTATTTTTAACTTCATTTTCAATGAAGCAACATGCCCAAGAAAATGTTTTCTTTCTTTCTTTCTTTCTTTTTGTCTTTCTTTCTTTCTTTCTCAATAATCCCATGGGCTTCAGCAGTAACTGCTTAGCAGTTAATTAGCTGTCATGCCTGTAGTGTTTGGCAGGTTTTTCCCCCACTTTAGACTTAAGGAATAAAATCTTGAATACTGTCAGTATTTATGGGAACAGTAACTACAGGAAAACAAATCAAACATTTTGACGCAAATAGTGGTTTTGTTTTGTTTCTTTTTGTTTTGTTTTTTTTCCTATTTAAATAAGTACAGTTAATTTGTTAGACAGATATATTTCTCTGCCCAAAATAAGGACTATGGCCTAAATATGGTCATTGCATTTTATTTGGCATTTTCGTTTTAAAAACCAGCTGAACATTTTCAACTTAAAATTCTGATTCAAAATTCAGTTTGAAAAATTACAAAATTGTCTTGAATTGTATTTGAATTTCTACCTGAGCAAGTTTAAAAATGAATCCGCAGTAAGGCTGATAAAAGTCATCAAAAAGGAAATTCAGCAAAGATTGTGACCAGATACATTAGCTGCTCTGAAGGTGTCAACAACCCCGAGTGAGTGCCAGCTAAAAGGAGAAAGTCTCGTTTTTCAGAAGAACGCATCAAAACAGCAGGATGGAAAATTCAAAGCAACGTGCCTTTAAAAGAGGAAATGCACAAAAAGAGAGAGAAAAGGCAAATGGGCAGCTGCTTCTGATTGAACTGCAAAAAGCATATAGAAATCTAAAGATAAACAATCCTAAACAGAGGAAAACCAGGATGAGAGGAACAGCCATGGACCACGGATGATGAGATGAAAAACTTATTTCATGAATCTGAACTTATTAAGAAATAATCAAATATTGTTAATTCCCTGTCAAGTCCCTTTCATATTATGATTGCTTTGTTTTTGAAACATATTTTAGAATATTGCAGTCGGAGCCTGACCATATTGTCTGCATATACACATTTTTCTTGTTTTTTTCTTTTTTTTGTCAGTTATTTGTAGTTGCAGTGATGAACTGCATTCACTGACAACATTTATCAGCAATTATTAACTTTCTTGTCCAGGGATCATCCAAGGCACTTTTACAAGCAGTACAAGCAGCTTTCTCTCACTGCCACACACACACACACACACACACACACACACACACACACACACCAGGAGAACATGCAGACTCCACCCAGAGCAACCAGCTGAACAAAGATCCAACTGAACCTTCTTGCCGTGAATTGTCAGTCTTAATTAATGAATTAATGCACTGATTTCTACAGATACTTCTCTGTTTTTCTTCCAGTGTTTTTCAGAAATTTGATAGATTCATATAAATGAAGATCTGAATGGTTCATAGATCAACAACAAACAACAGTCTTTGAGTGTCTAGAGGGTCTTGGAGGACTTTTATGTTCTGTTGGGATCTGGTTTCTATTTTCAACACCAGAACACACTATGCTGAAATAAATTATGTCTTATGTTTCCCCATTGAGGTTCATTACTGTCATGCCTGTTTCTTGTGTCTCAGTGGTAAAAGCTGCAAAAGATAAAAGTGATACACATGCCTGGAACAAGTGAACCGACAACACTTTTCCATGCTGAGAATGCAGGGGCTCTACCGACCTTTCAGATGATGCTAAATTAAGCTAAAAGTGCTGCTTTTGAAGCATATTTCTTATTGAGTAAATTATAGTCTTTATACATTAAAGACTTTTTTTTTTCTCCTTTCCTTGATCCAGTACTGCAACTATTTAGAGGACGCAACATGAAGAATATATCACGATATTAAAATTCAAACAAGCAGAAATCACTTCACCACATTTGACAGTCGGGGGTGGGGGGACAGAGGACCACCAAGGTAATTACTGGCCTGGAATCTTTCTTTGTGTTCTTAATTCAGCTCATTGTGTCCTAATCGAATTTTGGTTGTTTAGTTGCCTCTAAAAGAAAAAGATACCTCATGCTGTTCACCTGTGATGGTCTCTCCAAGTGGTCACGGCCCACAAACCACAGTCACCATGGGGCCAGCATGACTGGGGCCAAACTGCATAAATGAAAAACCACGAATCAGAACAGTTGGTGCAACATGAATAAATAGAAATAAAAATGTGCCATAATTAAAACATCTTAAAACAATAAGAATTTCAGCCTCAGATGTTACATATAAGTGAAAACAGATACTGTTGTTCTTGTTTCTAATGCTATTTTCTCAGAATGTTTCCTTGCTTTTACTCAGAGAAACATAGTTGGATTTCTGTATTTACTGTCATGTGGGAATATTTGTACATCTTCTTTTAATCTCCTGGGTTTTTTTTTCAAGTTTAAAAACAGTGAAAATCCTCTTAACATAGGGGAGAAACTAGACAATCAAGACCATATGTGTCTACTGGTGCCATTATCTGTTTAACAAAATGAAGGCAAAAGAAAAAGAAAGAAAAGACATGTGTACAATACATAGTAGCCCTCTTATATAGGCTTTAAGAGGGTAAGTTGCAGGGTAGGTTGTAGATTCAGCAACTTACCCTGCAACTGGACTGGTTTACTGGCTTGTCATGTTACAAAACTGATTAAAATATGCTACAAGTGGAACATTTGTGTGTGTGTCTCTATACATAAATATGTATGTGTATACATATATATACATATATATATGTATAGGTATATGTGGGGTAAAGTTTTGTTTTCATCATATCTCACCCCATCCATACATTAACTTCTGCTTCTGCGATGTTGGGTCGCGGGGGCTCGAACAGCTTGAGCAGGAAAGTCCAGACGCCGCGATCTTTGGGGACAATACCGAGGCGTTCCCAGGCCAGCCGAGAGACATATTCTCTCCAGCGTGTCCTGGGTGCATCCTCACCAGATGCCCGTACCACCTCAACTGGCTCCTCTCCATGTGAAGGAGCAACAGCCCGACACTGAGTCGCTCCTGGATGACTGAACTTCTCATCTTATCTTGAAGGGACAGTCCAGCCACCCTACAGAGGAAACTCATTTCAGCCGCTTGTATCTGTGATCTCATTCTTTAAGTCACTACCCACAGCTGATGACCACAGGTGAGGGTGGGAATGGAGATTGACCAGTAAACAGAGAGTCTCACCTTTTCGTTCAACTCCCTCCTCACCACAATGGACGGGCATTACTGCAGATGCTGCATCCATCCATCTCCTGCTCCATTCTTCCCCACTCATTAACAAGACCCCAAGATACCTAAACTCCTCCACTTGAGACAGAACCTCATCCCCAACCTGGAGAGAATTCTACCCTTTTCCGACATAGGACCATGGTTTTGAATTTGGAAGTCCTGATTCTCATCCCAGCTGCTTCACACTCAGTTGCAAACAGCTCCAGCTGGAGGTCCCCACCCAATAAAGCCAACAGGACCACATCATCTGCAGAAAGCAAAGAGGCAATCCTGAGGTCACCAAACTGGAACCCCTCCGCCCCCTCCTGCACCTAGAAATTCTGTCCCCCACAAAACACATGTGGACTGGTTGGGCAAATTCCTGTGCCCCTCCAGGACCCTGGTGTGGATGTAGAGTTGGTCCAGTGATCCACAACCAGGACAGAATCCACATTGTTCCTCCTGAATCTGAGGTTCGACCATCGACCAGACTCTCTTCTCCAGCATAGACCTTAGCAGGGAGGCTGAGGAGTGTGATTCCCCTGTAATGGGAACTCACCCTCCGGTCCCCCTCAGAGTCCCCAGACTCTGCTTCCTCCGTGGAAGACATGTTGGATCATATCTCACCCAAACCACAGAAAGGCCTATATAGATATTTAAAAGTAGAACGATCTCCATCAAAGAGTCATTGCAAACCACCTGATCCGAGTGCTGCCTCACAGGTAGAATTTCTTTGCATATTAGTGCTGACACTGAAACCTGTGCACATCTGTGTTCATTTTTCATATTGGCACCTCAGCCAAGTCTCGTTTTCTTCCCATGAAGCTTTATGTTGAAAACTTTAACGCAGAGTTTACTTTCTGTGATTAAATTTTTGCTGGAATTATATAAACAGAGAGGCACCATACATTAAGAATCTATACAGATAACAGTCTGCTTACTGGATTACCAAATAAAGTGCCATGGGTCAGTAGAGTCAGCAGTAGCAGCAAAGGTTGACTGCACCTCATCTAAAGGTTAACATATTTAATTAATTATAAAACACTGGTGGTCCAGTTTGTTTTCACCATCTGATCCTGTTTAGGACATCTCAAAGCTGAAGCCTGTCCCAGCAGACTGTGTATCAGAGGTGAGTTACACCCTGGGTAGAAATCATCTCCATTACAAGGCTAACACAAAGAGACAAGCACATCCACTCACTCTTACAGCCAATGTAGAATCACAAATTAACCAAACAGGTCTTTGGACTGCACAAAGAAAGCAGAGTGCCCAAAGAAAAACCCACACAGGCAGCTGGAGTGTGTTTAAAATCAACAAAGAGTGGCTGGATTGAGCTGGCGGGTGGGTGGCAGTTATGAAGCATGTTTTCTTGTGCTTGTTCCACAGTGAGCATCATCTGCCTAACTCTCTTTATATTTCCCTTTCTCAGGACTATCAACACTTGCTAAACCCATTTTTGACTGACTCAAAAACTCAAAACCATGAACCAAAATAAATGAAAGCTTTTTCTTCTTTGCGGTCAAACACATCACTATTTCAGTTTATCAGACCGTCTTAAGATCCATCTTAAGCCTTAGATGCACTTTTAAAAAATTTACGTTAATTCCTAATCATACACATCACAAATTAATGATTTTTCTAAAATGTTTAACCATTAAAACTAGTTTTTCTCATGATGCAACTACATTTTATGGTCTAAAACAGTAAATTATTTATTTTCAATGTACTTCATGCAAAGTGGATGTTTAATGGTTTCACGGCCTTTTATATGTGAAAGATTTAGCTTTATTCATTTGTAATCCAAAAGTTCATAAAATACTCACATTAAAGACCCTTTGATACATTTTTGTGCTCATAGGAATCCATTCAAATTCGTTTTTTTCTCAAAAAAAAGGACAAAACATGCATCTTCTCATTTTTCCACTTCTTGTTTGTTGAGTTTGTTTTCTGAGTTATTCACTCCCTGATAATGTCATTTTGACCATATATGACACATGGAGAAAATACCTGCTTTAACTAACGGCGAACACTATTCTGTTTCAGAAAAGGCGTAAATTCAGATCCAACCTGTTTTCCACCTCCAGGCGTAGTGAAAAAGTCATGAAAAAGAACCAAGTGAGATGCCTGGGAATTTCTAGCGACGTAATGATAAAGTTTTACATGTGCAAAACTATCAACGGGACGTGGAAGCAATGTCAGATTGGGGAGCTGAAGAGACTAAAGAACTTCTACTTCTTCAGGCAGAGGATAAAATTAGTTGACACTTAACAAGCACATATATTGCAACCCAAACAACTTTCATTTGTGCTTTGTTGTACGTTGTTGTCTTGATTTACTGTTGCACAATGTGTGTCAAATGCTCAAAGTGCAGGTGACTTTCAAGTGGCACCTTTTCTATATACTCCATTTCATTTATAACAAAAAAAAATGTGTCAAAGGGTCAATAACGTGAGTATTTAAGTTTATTTACAAAAGGCTAAAAATGAAAAATGACCCAGAAATATTGAGAAGACCCAAACGTGAACAACCTTGTGTATATGATCAATAGAAAAAAGGATGAAATATGTTAGAAACTACAAGCCAAAAGTGCAAAATTGTGCATCAAAGGGTTAATCATGTATTCTTGCAAGCGTTTTGGCCAGTATTCAAAATTAATTCATGGTCCTTCTAACCAGATGCAACATAACAATAAATCAGAATATTATTGTGCTGTTTGCTATGCAGGTGCGCCTTGATTTCTGCATCAGTGTTCAGCAGTTATACCTGCCGATACTGACCCGTCACTCACCCTCTCCGTTTCTCACAAAGGGACAGTAGATGCAATCAAAACTTAAAACATCTGGAACTTATAAGTTAAGGTTTCCACTGGTGCACTGAAGTGGTTTCTTTGCAGCAGTTTCACCACAAAACCCTTCAGCCGTCGACACAGCATAAACTCTGGGAATCATCACTATGGGCTCTAATTTGAGCTGATGTTACCTTGATTTCTGAGGCTGGTAATCCTCATGAGCTCCATCTTCATGTCTTAATATGATGATGAACTATATTTTTTTGCCAAATCTATCTGCACTTTTCCTCTGAACCACATTATGATTTGAGAGTCAAGCAGGGGATACTTCTGTATGTCAACACTTCCTTTACACAACCTGATCTATGACTGGCTCACTTTTGCATTGCAGGAAAGCACAAAGCCTTGGAAGACTGTATTTTAAGCCAAGCCAGAACTGTTTAGTAAAAGTTGTTTTGTGTCCCAAATATAACCAAAAGGCAAGTAATAAAATACAGACAAGGACAAGAATCAGAACCCGAATTCAAACTCAGGCCTCCAGGAAAGGGGTACGAAAAGAACCGATAATTTAATTGACTGATGTTTTCATACATCCAACAAAAGTATCTTTAAATGAAAACCATTTCAAATGAATGCAACATAATGGTCACTTTTGAGACACCATTCGAAGATATAAAGGCCAGGCGACATATCTGTGCATGAAAAGGAGAAAGGAGAAAGCAGAAACCTTGAAATAAAATCATTTTAGCCAGCAGAGTGCTGTCTGCTAGACATTTTCGTCAAATGAGCTATGAGCTGCATGTGCACAGTAACCTTCTAGCCGCGTGCTAATTGCAGCTAATTGCTAATCGTGGGTTATCCACGTGCAAGAATTTGCAAAATAAAAATGGTCTCGTTTAAAGCCTGAATGGTGTCTGGGATGAAATAGAGCTCCAAAGAGGTCTGGGTTTTGGCCTGATTTTTCTGGAATTCGGCCAAACCCCATTCATTCCTATGGAATCTTTTTTTCACACTTTTTTTTTTTTTTTTGCGATTTTCATAAACACCATTCAATGAATCGCTACCAAAAAATCATAGCAAGCCAATTGTGATGAAGCTGGTTGTTTGGATGTATTTTTGGAAGGTTTTCTTAAAGCTGCAGGCCATGAAAAGTGCCAAAAATCAGGCAGAAACAAAAAAATAAAAAGAAAGAATATATATGTACAATGGAAGTATGTGGCGTTAAGTGCTTTGCATTGGCACCCCTTAATTCAGTTCATCTTAATTTCAATGAGTCATTCAATGCATAAATCCCTTCTGTATGGTTTCGACTGTCATGCCATAAACATTATTTGATTGAAAATGCATAACTGAAAACAAATTACTTCTCCATCTACCCCCTTTTAACTCTTCATCATTTTCAGCAAAAACAGAAAAACAAAAAAAATTTCAAAAAAAAAATTCCCAGAACAATTCACCTCTCCACATCTATGTATTTACACCCCAAACAATACTTTAATGCATTTTTATGAGTTAAATCCCACATAAATGAACACAGATCAGAGGTGAGGAGAAAAGAAATACAACAATTAAAGCAAAGAACTGCATGTTGGCGGTTGTTGGCACTGTTGCCTCACAGCAGGAAGCTTCTCAGCTGAGTCTGGGCTGGTGTTTTCCTCTGTGGAATTTGTTTGTTTGCTTGCCCTGGCCTCTCTACGTTTTCTGCAGGTAGCCCAAAAACCCAGATACCTCCCACAGTCAAAAACATGGCCTAATTAAGAGTGGGTGCGAGCACAGATGGTTGCCGTCTCTGTCTTGGCCTTCGTAGTAGAAAGTGTGAGATGTTCTCTTTAGGCACCATCATTCAGTACTTTTAGCAGCTTTTTGGACCAACTTATATTATTTGAACACCCTGATATATATGCCACTGCAGTCATCCAGCTGAGATTTTAAGACTTTTTTTCTCAGCATTACTTTGAAAAGGGTGCTCCTGATTTGATAGTTCTGCAGATGAAAGAAACCAGATAAAACCAGATGAAATATAGTACCCTGTTTAATAGTTGAATTAAACTTAAATGTGGTTCAAAAGCATATCCATGAGGTTTCCTTAAAGTAGCACTGGAACCCAAGAAAAAAGCCATCCAGAGTGACAATATGGCAGAATAGTGAAATACTGATGTTTTCAGGGTTAAGAATATTTTATAGTATAAAATTACAATTCATGCAGGACTTTATGTCCATGAGACAGGCACTTAACTTGAACGAGTGAAACCAGCAGTACTCAATGTTCAAGTTTTTGTCATGGAAGTGGAACATGGTGAGGACCCAAATGCAGAAACAGGCCCGAGTAATCCAGCAAAGAATCCTTTTTTCCAAAGTGACACAGAAAAACACACAACAGTGACGAGGGGCATGGACAGGACGGACCAGCAAGGATGAAGAGAAAGACAAGACAATATATTGGGGCAAGAGCTGATGAGACCCAGGTGGGAATGATTAGGAGTGACCAGGGAGGTAAAGCTGAACCCACCTAGACAAGGACAGACCTTCAAATTAATAAAGGAAGTAAAGTTAACAGGAACCTAAAGGGACAGAGACACAGGAAGACAGGACTCACCAGCAACCAACAAAGTCCATCAGTCTTGTGATAAGATGTTATGGACAATGGTGATAAATGTAGTGAGGAGACTTAACTAACTGAAATCAATCCAGAGACCGCTGTCAGAGGCAGGAAGGAAACTGAAACGAAACTTAATGACATTCTTTTTTTTCTATAAAAGAAGTGACTAAATTTTGGCATCCCTTAGTATTGCTCTTTTATTACAGACTTGTTGGTTTATTTAAGAGAAGCACAACAAGAAAGTTGTGTACGTCGCCCGGATTGGCGTTAGCGGAGCCCCACCCTGGAGCCAGGCCTGGGGTTGGGGCTCGCAGGCGAGCGCCTGGTGACCGGGTCTTTGCCCGCGGGACCCGGCCAGGCTCAGTCCGAACAAGCGACGTGGGCGCCTCTTCAAGTGGGCTCACCACCTGCATGAAGGGCCATAAGGGGCTGGTGCAATGTGATTTGGGTGGCAGTCATGGGCGGGGACCCCGACGACCTAATCCCAGGACAACAACTCTGGCTATGGGGACATGGAATGTCACCTCGTTGGGGGGGAGGAGCCTGAGCTTGTGCAGGAGGAGCCTGAGCTTGTGCGGGAGGTAGAGCGGTACCGACTAGAAATAGTTGGGCTCACCTCCACGCACATTCTGGACTCTGGAACCCAACTCCTTGAGAGAGGCTGGACTCTCTACTCTGGAGTTGCCCGCGGTGAGAGGCGGCCAGCTGGTCTGGGCTTGCTTATAGCTCCCTAGCTCAGCCGCCATGTGTTGGAGTTCTCCCCGCGTAATGAGAGGGTCGTGCCCCTCCGCCTTCGGGTAGGGAGGAGGTATCTCACTGTTGACTCGGCTTATGGGCCAAACAACAGTGTAGAGTACCCAGCCTTCTTGGAGTCCCTGGACTCCATAGTTCTGTTGGGGTACTTCAACGCCCACATGGGCAATGACAGTGTAACCTGGAGGGGTGTGATTGGGAGGAACGGCCTCCCCGATCTGAACCTGAGTGGTGCTTTGTTACTGGACTTCTGTGC
>JBAMYA010045829.1:0-11432 GCA_037176975.1 Arrhamphus sclerolepis | reverse complement strand
GATGTAAAGCACTTTGAATTACCTTGTGTATGAATTGTGCTCTAGAAATAAACTTGCCTTGCCTTGCCTTGCCTAGAACTGGAAAACAACAGATCTGGGAGAACTTCATCCAGTTTGACCTTTTACTGGTTTCTCTGGAAAATTCCTCCACCATGAAGCCACATCCTGCCATCAATAAAACCATTGTGTGTCTGTGTGTGTGTGTGTGTTTGTGTGTGTGTGTGGGATGAGGACAGCCAGAGATTTCAGAAAAAGTAACAGTTGAGACAATTGGTGAAATCACAATGTCCAGTGGTTGAAAATTTATCCACTGATAGAATTGTTGTCACCACAACAAAGTTCAAATTCAAATTCAAACACAAATTCAAACTGGAGAAATGCCTACCAGACAGCTCCAGTGTCCTCTCCCTATCACTTCCTGTTCTAAGCTAACAAAGACGAACAAACAATGGACAGATAGAACAGGTGAAAACTGAAGAGGAACCAACAATACCCCTATAACAGTGATGTTGGGTCCTACCACGATGATGTTGGGACCTACCATGATGGATTTTCATTTTCTCTCTGTGTCTATAGAGATTTATCCAGGTACTCTGGTATGCAGTGAAAGAAAGCTACTTGTGTTGTAATAGTGCCTTGAGTGGTTCCTGAACTAGAAAAGAGATTGAAAAGCTGTTGTTGTTATTGTCATGGCTGTTGTTGTTATATACCACGAGGAACCTTGGAGTTATTTTTGATCAGGAATCGTCCTTTAAATCAGGTTTCTACAGCTGCCTTCCTGCTCCTCGTCAGTGCTGTAAAGAGGAACATCCAATGTTATCATCCTGGAAAACTGAAGAATGTCCTGGAACTGATAGAAGAAGACATCAGAAGATAACAGAGGACAGCAGAAGACACCTGGGGCCTGTACTATGAAGCAGGGTTAACAGCTTATCAGGGTAACTTCAAGAGTAACTTGATCATGTGTGGAGTAACTTCCCAACTAACCTGTACTATGAAAGGTGGATAGGTTTTGATCAAGGTATGCTGCCATGGTAATTTTCGCCACACCTCAAACCTGGTCTGAGCAAGTTATGTTCTTGGTTTACTCGAGGTTTCCACTTCACCACATTCCTTATAAGTACCACCGTCCACCAACAACGTCTCCCAAGACAATGCCAGAGTACCTGGATGATCTGTGTGATATTGGAGCACAAATTGTGATCAGCTCTCTTCGCAGGACGAGGGTCTTTAGCAGTGGTCAGTAACTGGTTGCCCGCAGGCCAAAACTGGCCCACCACCAATAATACCTGGCCCACCAGATGACATTTATCAAAAAAAACTAATTTTTAAAAAGAATATATAGATAGGCACTATAGATGCTATCACAAAAATGACAATTTCACACAGATTTCAGAACATTTATTCAAAAGTCGTGAACTGAAAGAATTTGATAAAATAAAGTAATGCCGCATCTGCTTGACTTCAGATGCACACTGGTTTTGAGGTAGGAATTTAATTGGCGCATGTGCTCTGAGGAAGAAAAATGAAAAGTTGCTAGCTGTGTGCCACTGCAACAGACTTCATGCAAAATCTGTTTCATTGAATTAAAACAAATAACAAACTTGACTTAGAGATTGACTGAATAAAATAAAAACAGAAAGTCAATAAAACTTAAGCTGGAATGCAGCCTCCTCCAAGAAGGGGACAGTCTTTTTTTTACTCAGGGAGGACAAATCTGCACTTCAGACAGTGAGTGGGTCACGGATAAAAGCGATAATGTCCCTGATAAAGATGTAAACTTGGCCCACCATTGAGTTGGTCAGAAAAAAAATTCGGCCCGAGGCCAAACTTAGTTGCCGACCCCTGGTCTTTAGGGACCACCAGAATCCACTGACACACCCAGATGATATTCTCTATGACAGACATAAATTCTCAGCCGAGGGAATGCATTATCTTTGTCAGCTGATCGGGCCAGAAGTCTGCAACATCACCCAACATAGCAATGCCTTCATCGAGCAGTTAATGTGCCTTGCGCTTAGATATTTTGCCAGTGGACAATTTATGTATTCCATCGGTGATGCTGAACATCTGAGCAAAAATACTGTATGGTGGATGATTCACAAAGTGGCACTTGCTCTCTGCAACCTGTTGGATGCCTTTGTCATTTTCCTTGGCCAGTTAACCGCATATAAATAAAAGAAGGGTTTTATGCAGTCGTGGGTGAGTACTAATATCAAAATAGGTTTAATACATTTCCATAAATTAGGTGAGGCTAATAATTTTCCCTAAGTTTCCCAAGAGTTATAGAAGTCATTGACTGCACTCAAATTCCAGTCATTTCAGACATTTCATAGGTTAATAATCATATGAAAGAACATATAGAGAAAAAAAAACAAAAAAAACTTTACTTACGCATTTACGCCAACAGTAATTTGTTGCCAACAAGCCTGTCTTGCTTTATTGAAGTGTTTGATTTCCTTCTTAAAGTTGATTTCAATTCCTCAAAGCCCCGCATTATAATAATGCATTCTTCTTCAGTAAAGTAAGGTGATCAAGTCATCACTGAAAATGGCAACATGCACTTTTATGTGAATGTGCACAAACTCCAGTTAGGTTAATGCAGGTTCAACAAATCAACTTCATAATTAGCGTCGTAGTACCGAGTAACACTACTTTCAAAAGCCCAGTTTTGTCAACCCCAGTATAGATGTAACCCAGCGTTAACGCTGGGTTACATCTATACTGGGGTTAACGCTGGGTTACATCTGAGTAAGTTAACCCCACTTCGTAGTACAGGCCTCTGAACTGGAAACCAACAGATCTGGGAGAACTTCTTCCAATTTGAACATTAACCTTGTTTGTCTGGAAAATTCCTCCACCATGACTCCACATCCTGCCATCAATAAAACCATTGTGTGTGTATGTGTAAATGTGTGTGTGTGCGTGTGTGTTGATGAAAGTGAGAACATATGTGGAACAGAGAACTCAGACCCACAGACCAGAACAGAACCAGACTGACGGACGGACGGAGGAACAACAGATAGGACAGGTGAAAGCTGAACCAGTAGAACAGGTGATAGCTGAACAGGTAGACTGTCAGAATTGAGATGGCTGCTTCTGCGAAGAGGAGGATGAAAACCTTCCTGGAGCTTTGGAGGAGTAACAAGGAGAAAAGAGGTCTCCTGAGGAGAACCAATCAACTGAGAGCTTTATATCTGTAAGTCTGTTTCACCTGAGAACGAAAAATATTTCTGATCAATCATGAGTCAGAGCTGAGGAGGATGATGTTTATATGTCCTGCTGTTTTCTGGGAGTTATCACAAAGTCTGGCAGTTTCAGTTCACCTGAAACAGAAAAAGAACTCTACAAGTGCAGTCTTTTAACTACCGTTCACTAGATTAGAGGTCTTCAACCCTGGTCCTCAATCTGGACCTCAGGACCTCTGGTCCTCGAACCTCTGGTCCTGATCCTCCGACCTCTGTCCTGCATGGTTTAGATCAGACAAGGATCTTTGTACATCAAGAAAATAATGCATTACAATAATCTAGTCCAAAGGTAACGAAGGCATGGACTAATTTGTCTTGAGTCAAGCTGTTTCTAGTTTTCCTGATATAACGCAAATGAAAGAAAGCTGACTTTGTGACCTGTTTCACTTGAGAGTTAAAAGACAAAAGACATTAATATCTGCAACAAACGGTCTCAAGACAAGTCCCTGAGACGGGGAGCCAACCACATTAGGGTTTCTGAGAGGTTATTTTCCATGATGTCATGGAGGAGCGATGGATTTGTTGGTGGAGTTAGTTCTGTAAGGTACTAAACTCTAGTTAACTGTAGCTAACCTGCTACATCATGACCAGGAGAGAAAGTTCCACCTTCACAACAGGACACTTTGATAGGACGACAGGACACTTGAAAGCAGAAAAGCATGTTGCCAAACTAGAGAGGTGGGATCAACAAAACTTGCAGAGTTACAACTACTGCGTCACACCACTTATCAAAGGTCATCCTATAGATACTCTATTCTACTGCTCTTGGACGAGGTGTTCTTGTTCCAGCAGAGATATAATCTCTCCAGGGTGTCCAGCATCTCCTTCAGGATGGACGCTTTTGTACTTTATAGTACTGGAATTACTTTCGTACTAAATAGTACTGGAGTTAGTTTTGTACTCTATAGCAGGGGTTCCCAAACTTTTAGGCCACGCCCCCCTTAGTAAATGCGCAGATGACCTGTGACCCCCGTCCACCTACCGCAGCCCCTCCCTTCGTAAGATATGAAAATGTATTTATGTACAGTTGGTCTCAAAGCAAAATTAACATAGTTACTGCTTATTTTTTGTGCAATGTGCACTGTTTAGAGGTAAACATTATTCAATGTAAAAACTGAATACACAAATAGACTGTGTGTGTGTGTTTTTGTTTTTTTTTTACTCAGTTAATGTGATGGGTGCGCACTGTGCGCTGAGCAAAGCAGGTCGATTCTGGGTTTAATTTTGGAGATGTCAACTCAAAGATCATCTTCCACATTAAGCCACGATCTGAGTTTATTCTTGATGTAAGTCAGTGCGGAGGAAGTCTTTTCACATAAATAAATAGAGCCAACTGACATCAGTGTATCCAAAGCGGCTCTTTGCAGCTGCGGGTACTCATTCTTCACTGAAATCCAGAACTCATCCAGCCTTTTGGAATCAAAATGCATCCTGAGGGTTCGATCAGATGAAAGTTCAATCAGCATGTCCTCCATGTCCGAAGTCAGATGATTTGCCCTGGCAGTGAAAGCAAGGGCGTAATAATGCTGGCATTGGTGGGGACATAATTTGGCCAACCCCCCCATTCCACTTAGCTGCTAGACTTTCATCACGATTAATCTGTTTTAGAATCCATGTCAGACTGCAATGTGTTTCCACCTCCAAAACATGAGAGGATGGTATTAGGAAGGACTAGCAGCCTATTGAGGTTCATGCCGTCCTTCAGGAAAAGAACTGAAATCCAGCGCTTGGAAGAGAAAACGCATCGTGGTCTGAAAGAGTTCTACAAAACTATTGTGTTTGAGTAATTTACAGTTGACTGGGTAAAATAATCTCTGATGTCCTTCAGTTTTCTTTTCCTGCCCGAGTCAGACAAGACTCTAGTCAGCCAATTGTTGACTGTCAGATTATTATCTTCATGATTCTATTATCTTCACCAACAACCAACCAATGACAATGCAATCATGATGACACATACAGGAAGGGGAGCCAATCACGGATAGCAAAACATTGCCTGCCCTGTCCCCACCAATGACACGGCTGCTTTTGAGGGGCAGGATTGAAGAGGGGAAACGTTAACCCTTTGTTTCCCAAATGTCATGCGATTTCCCATTCAGTATTGGTATGGACATTTTAAACAGTGCCAAATATTGGTATGGACGCGTCTATAGCGTCCATATATATTTTTACAGTCATGTTTGTCCAGATCACCTTCTTCTGGAAAGTATTTGTTAAAATGATCCAAAAGATACCGGAGGTGATCGATAATGGACATTTCAACAATATTTAACTCAGTGAATTTTCTTCAATAAATTCCTCCAGTTCAGTGAACATGTCTATGCATAGTGTTTTTATGCTTTCTCTCCAGCACTCCAGTTTACGCACAAATGCCTGCACCTTATCACTGAGTGACAGGATGCTTGTGTTTCGCCCTGCAGTGACATGTTTAGTCCATTCAGGTTTTCAAATATAGATGACAAATATACCAGCCTTGTTACCCAGTCTGGGTCAGTGCGTTGCTCGGCGAGTTGAGATCTTTGATCTGTGAGAAAAATGTGCACCTCATCGCGCAGCTCGTACAGACGGCTCAGCACGTTTCCCCGAGACAGCCAGTGGACCTCTGTGTGCAGCAGGAGGCCCTGATGCTTTGCTCCCATTTTGTTACAGAGAGTTGAAAACAGTCTCATGTTAAGTGGTTGTGACTATTTTATTTACCATCTTCACTGCTGCATCAAGAACGTGTTTAAATTCTTCGTTCAGTGTTTTACAAGCGAGAGCCTTTTTGTGGATGACGCACTGCGTAAAACAGACATGATGTTCCACCTGCAGGACTCATGCTTTTAAGCCTGTCTTTTTCCCCAGCATTGCTCCTGCACCATCTGTTCACACTGATAGGCACTCGTCCAAGTCAAACCCTCTTCTTTTAGTTTACTGTCCAGTTTGTTGAAAATGCCCTTGCCTGTGCACGATCCCTCCAGCAGCGTGCAAAACAGTGTTTCCTCATTAAACTTCCCTTAAAAAATATATCGGACAAAAACAAGGAGCTGGGCATAATTGGAGACAACGGTGGACTTGTCCGATTGTAAGGAATACCTCCCAACTTTCACTGCATCAATGAGTTGACGTTTGATGTCCTGTGCCATGTCACTGATGCGGCAGGATACAGTCCCATCCGACAGCGGCACCTGTTGAAGCTCAGTAGCTTGTTTATCTCCATGCATGGCCCGACTCATGGTTATTGCTGCTGGCTTGATTAAACTTCTACCGATCGTGTGTGGCTTTTTGCTCTGTGCAATTATGCCACTTCATAAGAAGCTCTCTGAGCTTTAGATGGTGCTTAGTTTAGTTAGGAGTTTCCTTTTCCCCTCGTAACTCTCCCTCCTTTCTTCAGAAAAAGTCGATGGGTTTAGCAACAGCAGCATTTTGACCGGCTTCAGATTCTCATGTGCAAGGATTTCAGAGCACACTACGCATTAGGGATGTTGTACACCATTTACAACCTGACATACAAACCCATAACTAATAAATTCTTCGATGTATTTCCTTGATTTTTAAGAAGACCGATCCGAGTTACGTGTTTCACGGGCTCCATTCTTACCAGAGGTGGAGGGCATATCAGGCGACCCTGCCGCACTGTCCTCCACTGCCCTCTCGGCTGTTACCTCAGTAAGCCTCACCTCTGGCACACCTGGTTTTTCGGCATCTTTTTGTTTTTCTTCTGTGGAAATTAACCACCGTTTCATTTTAAAACTGTTTTTTTGTTATTGTTGTACACCTTTTGTGTTAGCAAACCACTGGTAGGGCCTACTCGCATGTAAGCTATTGCTGTGCATGCTGTACATAACTTTGATTGACACTGTCATGTTGTAATCTCTGGGGATTCTTTTTTTTTTTTTTTAACCTGTTTTCCTTTTTTCCTTCTTCGCTTCTAAGGAAGAAATCCATTATTGAATTAATTTCAGTACAAAAAAATGCTGATTAATTACTAATGCTAATTGCATTAAATTGATAACTAATGAACCGGGCGAGGAGGAGGACTTGAACGGATTTTGGCGTTTTGGCACCGGAGACCGGCCACCACGTCACTCTGGGAATGATCGCGTTGGCCCACTGGTGTACTTGTCCAGGTACGCCAGCGGGCCAGTGGACACTGGACATGTAATATCTCCTAATTATTTGTAATTAGGAGATAATTATATCTAATTATTTGTATGGGATGAAACACTGAGCGATCATTAGCCGCTGCTGCTAAAGTACTGTTTATGTTAAAGCATCATGAACGTAGTTTTCTGAGAGCCTCGAAAAATGACACACAAGCAGCTGTCCTGGCGAACATCATTTTATGACTCTTCCTGTCATACATGTTGTGATTTCTTTCTTTCTTTTTTTTTTTTTTTTACAAACCCAAGCCTTGGGCTGCTGATCACTGGACAAAGATCACGTAAAGTGCGTTGCTGTTGTAAAATCGACTTCTTCCCATCTGCGTTTGACTAGTTTTGCCTGACGCCAGGACCCAGATGCATGTCACAAAAATTGAATTGAAAAACTGAATCTTAATGAATAGAAGTGAAACTGAAAAGTGAGAATGAATTATGGAGCTGAATTTTTCAATAAAATGAAATACAGTTTTGATTTTATCTTCATACACATTCAAACCAGCAGATTCAATTTCAAATTAGTCCATTCAAATTCTTTTTTTTTTTTAAATCAATTATTTAAACTGAACAGTTTCAAATTGAATGATTCACATTCAGATATAAAGAATTCAAATTCACTTCCACAAAAGTTATCCCATACTGGACCGTCAACAACTGGATCATTTCTGGAGCATTGAACATCAGACTGGATCAGTATCAAACCAGTACTGACAACTGGACTGCTAAAGAGCATAGAACCAGTTTCATGTATCAAACCATCCGATATTGACAGGGTACCGTGTATGGAACAGGTATCAGGACCACTCACTGGTGCAGCCCTCCTCATCCACTCTTCCGCAGGGTAAATGCTACAATGCAGATTTGATTACAATGTATATATTTTTATATCATATATTCTCGTACATATTGTATGTGTGTGTGTGTGCGTGTGTGTGTATGTATATCTATCTATGTATGTGTATACATATATATATATATATATATATATATATATATAGAGAGAGAGAGAGAGAGAGAGATGTATACATTTATTTATTTATTTATATATTGTACATCTCCTCTGTTCTTCATTCCCACTGTCCTAATTCTCGTTTCCTCCTTACCCGGCTAGCCTTCAGCAGGAGGGTACCCCTAAGAGCTGGGTTCTGCTCACGGTTTCTTCCCAAGAGGGAGTTTTTCTTGCCACTGATGGCGTTGCCATGTGCTCGGGGGTCAAGCTCTGGGCTTCCAAAGCGCCTAGAGATGACTTGTCATAAATAGGCACTATATAAATAAATTGAATTGAGTTGATTACTGTAATGCTCTTTTATCTGGTCTTCCCAGATAAAAGACAATCAGACAGTTTCAGCTCATCCAGAACACTGCTGCCAGAGTCCTAACAAGAACCAGAACCTGTTCTGAGATCCTTACACTGGCTACCAGTTACCTGCAGAATAGACTTTAAAGTGATGCTGTTAGTTTACAGATCACTTAATAATCTGGGGCCAGAACACATAATTTATCTTCTTGTAGAATATAAACCAAGTAGAGCTCTGAGATCTTTAGGTAGCAGTCAGCTGGTAGAACCTCCAGTTCAGACCAAAGAGGGTGAAAATGCATTTAACTACTATGCTGTACATAGATGGAATAAACAAGTTAAACTGAAAATTCTACTGTTTTCCCAATGCCTTTCTTTTGTCCAATTTTACTGCACTGTTTTGTGCACTGTCCAACTACGCAAAATGTTTTTTTTGTTTTTTATTTTTTAATTATTATTTTTAATTAATTGGTTTATTTATTTAAGATTTTTTTTAAATTAATTGATTTTTATTTCATCTTAACATCTTTGTAAAGCACGTTGAGTTGCCTGTATGTATGAAATGTGCTATAGAAATAAACTTGCCTTGCCTATCATGTTTAACATGTTTGACACTTTTCACTTGTTTAACATTGAGTTCACGTGTTTATTACCTGTTATAGTTCTATGCATTGATAACTTTGATAGAACTTATCATTTATTTTTCTACTACTTGGTAATGTAGAAAATATGCACTGCTAATACTGTGAGATGAGTCTATTACCAAACCATAGATTTTATTTCAACTAGCCTATAGAACAGGAGAAATCTTTATTATAGTCATTTTGCACTTTTTTCTGCAACTGTCAGATGTTACAAAACTAAAAAGAAACTGAAGAATAAAATATTACATTCAGTAATGTTGGTTATAAATTAGCTGTGACCTGTATCTCTCTGTTCCTGCAGCTCCTACACTCAGAAGGGGTTGCTCAGTCACGCATCAGTTCGAGAGACACTGCATGATGTCAAAATGGCATCACTGCTGCCCCCTGTTGGTGTGGAGGTGTTCAGGCGCTTCACTCCAGCCTCATTGGAGGAAATCCAGAGGAGACATGAAGCTGAGGAGGCAGAGAAACAGAGGAAGAAAGACAAGAATATTGAGGTGCAGCACACCCACCAATCACCTTGTCAATAAATGTATGGATAGCCTGGCTCTGATTAGTTCTCTCTGACAGATCTCAGAGGAAGATCTTCCTAAACCAGCCAGTGATCTGGAGGCTGGCAAGCCCCTTCCCTTCATCTTTGGAGACCCACCGCCTGAGCTTCTCAATACCCCATTGGAGGAATTGGATCCCTTCTACCAATCACAGAAGGTCTGCCCTTTACCATGACAGCTAAGTGCCTGATGTTATGAAGATGATAATAACAACAATAATAATAATTATAATAAGGATAATAATAATAATAATACTATTAGTAGTAGTAGTATAGCACAATTTCTTCTTGTAATGTTAAAATTCTACCTTTCAGAGGGCTGTAATGGTTCAGAAATAAAATTCTACATTTATTCAACATCCATGTTTCAGCCGTCATCGCCAACATCTCTCTCCACCTGTCTCACCCATATCTCACCTGTGTTTCAACTGTCTCAACCTGTGTTACTTGTATATCACATGTCACACCCTTCTCCACCTGTCTTACCTGTCTCCACATGTCTCACCTGTGTCTCCTCAGACCTTCGTCGTGCTCACTAAGGGGAATGTCCTCTACAGGTTCAACGCTGAGCCGGCCTGTTACCTGCTGAGTCCATTCAGCCATCTGAGGCTCATTGCCATCAGGATTCTCATTCATTCATATCCTTCATGGTGTCATTCTGCACCTGTGTGATGTCACAGTTAACCTGAGCCTTTGCTGTTAGTTTAAGTGGAGTCAGTCAAGGAGGTTCAGGACTGGAGTCAGTCAGGGGGTTTAGGGGTTAGGGTTACCCAGTTCTAGTCTAGAGTCAGTTCTTGTTCTAGAATCAGTTCCTGGTCTTGAAGCACTTCTTTGAGGCGCTGAACCACCTCCCAGCAGGAAAACTACTTCCTGATCAGAAATTAAATGGAGCTGGTTGGTCTGAGAAAGTCTGGATGGGGGCAGGGTTGTAGTGGGCATCTGATCTGTCTGATCCAGCAACATGAAACTAGCACAGCAGAAGTTCATGAGCTCAGAGTTCCTCTCATTTACTAAAGTTTAGTGTTTGAACATCAGCAACTGAACTCAGACTGCTGACATGAAGACAAAAAAAAAAAACTCTCTCTTGGGAAGAAACCTTTGGCAGGGGGGCCCTCCTGCCAAAGGCCAGCCGGTAAGGAGGAAATGAGGAGAAGCTGGACGGTGGGAGTGAAGGACAGAGGAGATGTACAATATACAACATGTAATACAAAAATATACAAATATCTGGTATAAAAGTATATAAATATGTAATGTGTAAATAAGAAGGCATGTTATAAATATAAATATAAAATGTAGATATGTAATAAATATAAATATGTGGTGGCCAGTGGGTTGGACTGCAGGTTGGTCACACTGACGGACGTCCTACAGTGGCATACAATCGATAGATGCAGGTGAAAAACAGCATCACCATGACAGCACCTGAAAAAGAAGAAGAGAGAAGAGAGTGGTACTATGGAAGATAGACAACATTGATCGTATTAAATGATTCAGGACAATCTGAGACTGAGATCAGACAGACAGGGTGAAGATGCTCAGTGGACAATAGGACTCCCC
>JBAMYA010045828.1:0-11433 GCA_037176975.1 Arrhamphus sclerolepis | reverse complement strand
ACTAGATATAAACTTGGTATCAACAAACATAGGCCATTTTGAACTACTTAATATATTCATTTTGACCCAGATGCAGCAGTAGCACAGTAGAAGGTCTAAAACTATAAATAATAAGGGAAATTAAAAACCCGCAAAAGAGACCAAAAGTTTTAATTGAGTCACAACAAAAAGAAGTTATTACTATTCTTCTTCTTATTATTGTTAATTTTATTATTATTATTATACATGCCTGGAAGTAAAAGACGGATTTTCTCACAGTTGCTTTAAAGTGTCATTTGTGCAATTACAGGTAGCCCAGCACACCCGCCTCTGTGCTGCTGCTCATCACTCATTCACAAACTGAATAGCAAAGCCCTTACACCACAGCAACAATGCAAACAACTTCAACTTTGGACTTTTTTTTATATGGAATTTAAGAAAAATAAATAACCTCTTCAAATTAGCATATACTTTTGAGTAGTGTAGAAGTAAGCACAGAAAAAAAAAGAAGTTCATTCATCAGCATTTTCATTAACACTTACCTAGAGACTCTGCGCTGAGGGAGCTCTGCTCTGACTCTCCTGCCAAAAAGCTCACCGGCGTCTGGACAGATTACCTCGTCTGAGACTGTACAAATAGACGCTGCCACGACAAAGATTACATCCACGGAGATGACCGAGAGGCGGGGCTGATGGTCTCACAGGTGCTCATGCAGATCAGGCTGCTGCTGCATCTATCTGCTGTTACACAAGACTGCATCACACCTGTCTCTCTGTCCACAGGTGTGGAGCCTTTAGTAAAATATATGTACATATATATATACACACACACATATATATATATATATATATATATATATCAGTCAGAAACAGGAGAAAAATCATCCCAAAGAGCTAATTCTATACCAGGTGACAAAAACAGGGAAGAGTTTTTCATAATTTGTTAAAATGAAAGTTTTTATTACTGACATAAATTATTGGGAGGGTTTGGGTGGGCATCAATAATAATAAGAGCAGACACTTTCATAATTTCCTGCATACAGCTTCAGGTTTTAATAAGGTGCAGAGCGCGGTAATGCGCTCGGTGGGCCCTCAGAGGCAACTTTTAACTGGCTTATGTATTAATCTGTGAAAGCTGTTCATGTCACCTGCCCACATGAGTCCTGCAGTAATGAGAAGAGACGTGTCAGGCTGATGACATAGCCTTCTCTGGTCTCACACTCCCAGTCTGTTTATGCACTGGAAAGATAATGGTTATTCTAGCCCAATCACGCCACATAACTCAGCAGCAGAATGCAGACATGGGTACAGTACGGTGTTTCTCTGATTGAAAGGTTTAAAGGTTGTCCAAGGATGAGTTTTCAGCATGCAGAATCTTCTGGTTACCCCCTGTTAGCCATTTCATTTCAAATGTACATTATTTTTACATCACATATTCATTATGAGGTAATGATTATGGCATGAAAAAAGCTGATAGTTTCATGAACATCAGTTATTTATATTTGGAAATAATACACAACCTCAAATTTGGTTGGTGCATAATGCTGAAGAGGACTGTGCACTTCTGCAAGAACGGTGGGTGAAATATCCCGAATTTGGTGTAAAATAAATTTTATGGCCTTGGACTAACTGTTCTTACATTGTTTTTAAGTTGTTGTTTTTTTGAAAACAGTAGGGAAATTGAAATGGGTGAAACTGATGGAAATTTGTTGTGATGGCTTGGTTGCTTGGATACGGGGTGAAACGCACCAACCTGTTAACCGCGACCTTTTCTTATGTTATAGCGTTCCTTTCTTAAGTTGTGACTTCAAATAAAGGCTTTTGCTTCAAATTACTTAAATAGTTTTGGGGTGTGGGTATAGATACCATAGATGCCACAGATATTTCATTAAGACCTTTGAAAATAGTTTAATAAACTCAGTTAAGAAAAGAGCACTTTTATCAAATTTACCATCAGTTGCTTTCAGGAAGACATGAAACTCTTATCATTCATCGTTATCATTACTTCCGACAGCTTGATTGGAGATGCTGCAGAGTAAAATGTGCGTTTGAATTAGTGTTTGCAAGCGTGACAGACCTATGAATTCAGTTAAGTAAGACGGGGGCGAAGCAGGGCTGTTTGCATTCACACACCCAGGTTCTGGTACATGATGCAAGCTGTGTGTGTGTGTGTGTGTTGTTTCGGGCGTGGAGGGAGGGAGGGCTCTGTTGGGTCACTGTAAGCTTCCAGCGTGTTAGGCCGGTGATAAACTGGGACACCCATCCAGTGAGGACGCCAGCTCTTGCCTAATGTCAGTCAGAATAAGTCCTGTCCCCGCGTGGCCACTAACAGGATAAAACAGAGTGAATGGATACCCCAAACCTGTAGCACTACTTTATCCTCTTACTTCAATGTGAATTATCTTGTTTCACTAACGTTAGTTGAGTTTTTTTTTGTCTTTTGGCTGTTTCGCAGAATTCTGCTTCTGTGTGTGTTTTTTAATTATACTTTATTTAATTATTAGACATACCAATATTACAATGGAAAAAGTTATATGCAGATTTATTTATTCTTTTTGAACAGCTATCATTTATTTATTTATTTATTTTTGGAATAGCCCAATATTCCTTCTTCTTCAACAGTGACGCATTGAAGATGTTTTCTACATGGCTGCATTTGAATTAGAAGGTGCAGCGTATGTTGTGGACATAAAAGCTGTTATAAGGACTTTTGAACACTACTGCGCAACAAAACAAAGTGTCATTTCCAGAAGCTGAAAACAAACAAGAACAATCTCATCTCCCAACTTTTATTTTGCAGCTGAAGTTATATAAAACAAGGGCGTCCTCGATTAACCAAAACAGAAATCACACAATCTGAGGGTGTTTGGATCTCCTGCGGCTAAATTATTATTCAATAGGATTACACTAAACGGATCAACGGAATATCCGGTGACTTATATAATCTGGTCCGCTGCTAAAACAGTGAAACAGCGACCACATGAAGAATTACAGAAGACATCTTTCAATTTAAAAAGGAAAACATTTTAAAAAGTCAGTTAAATGAGGATCTAACTCAATTAAACTAAATTATATAGTTAGTGATTTTGCTGGTTATAGCTAATGCAAAAATAAAGAGATTAAAGATAAGTTATGTCAGGAGGAGTCTCCTGTAAACATCTACAATTATTCCCATTATGCTTCATTCAGAAACATAAAATGTTACCTGCAACCTTCTTCCCAAAGGTGAAGAGGCCTCAAATATTTAGCTCAAAATAGCAATCGAGTCTCTTTTTGGGGGGGTATTTTTCAAATTAGTTTTGTGCATTTCCTTCGAGGCACAAAGAAAGTCTTTAAAATTAATACCATCCATGTGTTACTTACAGTCTTTGGCATCTTTCACCATGACTGAATAAGGGTCTTTTTGACTTTGCCTACCAGGTGCTACCAACCTTTTTGAACGTTATATTTTCCCGCTGCGTTAATTTTAACACACTTACATGCAGATGCAGCAAGTCCGGTCCCTGAGAACAATGTAGCAAGAACCCTGAATGCTTCATCTTCCCATAAATAAAACAAAAAATAAAAGTCTAAACATGATGTGTGACAAAGCGGTAGTCAGATGAGGACAGCTAAATGTAATCAAGTATTTTTAAATTGTGGTATTATTCTCATTCTGAAACTTGAGGTACAATAATGAAGAGAGGACTCGCATTGCTTTAACTTTATAGAGTGCACCCTAGTGGTTAGAAAGTGAAACTGCAGGAGCTGATGAGCTTTTACACCAGGGCTACTCAATTACATATTAAGGCCAGATTTTCAGACCAAAAAAAATTAACGGGGCCAGAAATTGAATGTGACGGTAAAGTACTTTTCCATGCAGGCGGAGTTAAATCTACGGTTTTCGTTGTCAACTTTCAGTTTGGGGTGGAAAAAGACATGTTCACAGAATGCTAATTCTACTCAACTTCAAAACACAACCGCTTGCTGCATTATGGGTTTATTGTTGCTAAGTAACCGAGTGTTGCATTCATAGTCCATACTAATGTAGGAATTTACACCATCAATGTAGTAGTGTCTGAAGCCTTCTGGTTTTATATATTTAATCATTTATTCTGTCAGAACGATATGCTAGGTTATTTGAAAAGGCCTTTTTTACACCATGCCAACATACCCTTGGTTAGCAAACGATGCCTTCGTGTGTTGTATTTAAGCCGAAGAACCAAAAGACGGAAACCAGGAAGTCAAAGTGCGTGATCTTTATTTGATATAACATGAAGTGCTGTTCAGGTGCCAGAATATGAATACAACACAATGATCCTTCTCACTTTCTCCACAATTCCATCCAACCAATTCAGCAACGCCTGAAAATGATAAATGATTGTAAATATAGGAACTGGTACATTTTATTCTGAATTCACTGTGTCTCTCCCGTGTTGGTAGAATACATCACCACTTAATGAGCATCCATTAACGAGCTCTGATCATACAGGACTCTGCTTTAAACCCCTGAGATTTACATACCGTCCAGCGTGCCATCAGGAAAGGGCATGAGAAGGAAGTGCTGTGAGATTCATCCCAATATCATTAACATATATGAAAACAACTAACCTTTAATTCACCATTATACATTTCAAATCTTTTAACTTCTATAATGTTTATATTAAATACACAAACTAAAGATAGAATTAAGATGTTTATAATATGCATTTTTGTTCCGTTGCACTTAATGACTAAAATTACAATCACATGACATCCATGGTTTCCAGGATGAGAAATGATTATCTGCTCCGTGTCGTTCAGCAGAGCCACAGACACCAAGGATTCCTTTTTCCACTGTGGACTGTTGTTGTGATCCCGTTATCCAAACGGGGCTTAAGTTAACCTCTTCAGATGTCGAGGCTTTTGTCTCCCCTTTAGGGCACTGGATGCCTGAATTGTATCCCTTTGTGCTCAGTTTCCCTCTTTAATAACGTTGTAGCATCTTTGGCTTTGCGAGTTCAAGTTCCAGCTTTCTGGTCTGAAAGAAACGCGTCTCTCACACACACACAGAAGACGAGGCACCGCAGGTTCAGGCTTGTCTGTGCATCTTTCTAAACCTCAGGCCCAGTGAACCTGAGAACCTGCCTTCGAGTAGCGCTTGGCCTCCTTAATGGAGAACGCCTCCTGCTCCTCGCTCATCTCTTTCAGTCGCTTCTCTTCAAGGAAAGAAACTAGAGAGTCCCTCATGTCTACCACCTCAATCATCTGCTGAAGCACCTGATCTTCCTCTGCTTGCTCATCCACTGTCTTATCTGTCAGACAAAATCATGATACAAAAACACAACTTAAAATTAGATTTAAACTTTCAAAAGGTTTAAAGGAAAAGTGTGTGCTGCTTAAATGCTGCAGAGCCCTTCTTTTAGCATGTACTCCAGAGATACAGGAATGTTAAAGTGATAAACATCAAATAAACATTATAAACTGTATGATCACAGATGCTTGACTGGTACTGTTAATGTCATCTTGCTGGGGCGCCTCTTTTTTTTCCCTTCATTTTTACGTTTCTCTACATGGCACCCAATGAAATAAACTTATTCGTTTTTTCCCGCCAGTGTGCCTAAATTTGTATTTTTCCCATTTATGGACGTAGCAGCAAGATGGTTCCTCGTTTGAATCGTGGCAGAAGCCTTTATGAGCGCATATGTGGCAAGTTGAAAACAGTTTGTTTGTCCTGCACATGTCGTTTGTCTGAGGTTGCATTTGCTTCCATCATCTAATCGTAGCAGGACGGTAAAAGCACGGGCCTTTGATGTAAACTCAACCACATCAGTTTGTTGACTCAAAGATTTGACTACAGAGAGCAGCTCCACCATCTCAAATTACTCGCCCCCTTTGAGTATGGGTTACTTATTTTTTGGTTTGTTTGGATACAGCAGACAGATTTAGTAGCTTTAATTTGCAGCAGTCATTGTTTAAGAAGTGGTAAGAAGCGGCCGACATCATGCAAACGTTGGCATATTAATATAAACGCTTCAAACGATCCTTTTGCCTAAAATAGATCACATGTTGTTTGTGTAATTTCATTAAAACAGACAACTATATCTGAGCTGTTATTCAGAGTTGTGATGTCTCCAGAACCGACTGGAAAATTCTTGAAGCGTGAATGAAAAATCAAAGCTTTTGTTAGATGTATAAGTGCTTGTTTTAAAGTTTAAGCGGACAAATTCAGCGTTCAGTGACAGATGTGCACATTAAAAAACAAAAACCCACCTTTTATTTCCATAAATTTCCTCAGCTCCATCTCTAATGTGCTCTGCTTGTCCTCCAGTTCCAGCTGACGGGATCTGAGAGAAAAACAAAGTCCAGCTCAGAAAGTACTGAGACTAAAAAGACATTTACGTATAAAAGACACATGGAGGTGGGAACCACCAACACTGTGAGCAAACAATCACCACGACCTGCTCAAAGGTCCGCTGTCATATACCTTGTTCCCAGCTGCTTCACTTTTGTTTAAAATTCTGACTTACGCCACCATGAGGTCCGACTCCTCTGAAACCAGTGAATTCTTCTCATGAACCAGCTGTATCCAGTGCTCGATCATATCAGGAGAGCTGCCTTCATCTGGACAACAAAAAAAAAAAAAAAAGAGTGTGTTGGACATCTGTGCGAGAGGATACGTATAGATTCACCTGGCAGCAGTCATGTGATGTTGCTCAGGATCATGAACTCAGCTAACTTAGTCCAGTATTTTCATCTATTTGCTATGTTTGCTAATAACTAGCATACGTGTCAGTGCATCACATCCTCCAGATCAGCGGTTTTCAAAGTGTGGGGCGGGCCCCCCTTGGAGTGCATCACAGAAGTGATGGAGGACGAAAAAAAAAAAATCTAAAGGTAGAAAACATAAGAAAGTGCAAGAATTATTTCAAATTTGGATTTTCATGGACTGGCCAGCAGCTTCCATGTGGCGACTTTGAAAACCCTGCTCTAGATAATTCAGACTTTGAGCTATTTAGCCACAAATACCAGAAAATTGTGTGCACGCCAATGTGTTTTTTTTAGGTTCTGTTTTTTTTGCGGAAACACGTAAAGATCAAATACCACACGTATTCAGTTCATGAGAACTTAGAAGTATAAAACATTTGGTTCTCACCAGCTTCTCCTCGCAGTCTTCTCTCCAGCACCACACCCTTCTCCTCTAGTTCCTTGAAGGACACCTCAATCTCCTCCAGTCTTCTCTGGATGGACTGAGAAACACCAAAAACAAGGAGTTTTGATTTACAAAAAAAAAAAAAAAAAAAAAAAAAGGAAAAAGAAAAAAGAAAAAGAAATAGATCAGGATTTTTAGTTCATTGAAGCTGCTACCAAACAAAACTCTGTGAAGATGAATGAAGCCACTTGCTCTTTAACATGTTGTCCTGACAGTTTACAGGTTGTGTTTTTCTCCTGCTGACAGTAACATAAACTACTGTATATAAACTGCCAGGTTTCAGTGGTGTTTAAGTCTGGACACCATGCTTTATATCACTATGGAAACCACAGGTATGTGTTTTTTTTTTTTTTTTAATTACACAAGAATGAACTCTCTAAACTATTACTTTAATAGAGATCCAGTTTCCGGAAATCAGATAAATTCTACAATTTTCAAATCAATCACATCCAAATCCCACAATCAGTTGGACTGTGTTTATGGGACACACACACACACACACACACACACACACACACCTAGACCCCCACTACTAACTGAACTGTTTTTTAATTAAAGTGCATAAAAGATTCATAGATGAGATTACTTTTATACTGACCTGAGCTTTGTGAAATCGTTGTATTTCACTCATTTTTGCTCGGCGCTCTAACGTCCTCATCTTCATCAGCTCCAGCTTCTCGGCCTCAACGCTGTCTGACGGTAATGTTTGATACTAGAGGCAAAGACACAGCACCGTGAGGGGACACATAAGACATACCTTAACACACAATAGAAACGTCATTTACACTCCGCACCTTCTCATCAAATAAATCGCCATCTTGCTCAGGCATATCATAATCATCATCTTCTTCTTCATCATCATCTCCATCGACACCTTCCTCCGATGTGCTGTGAACGCGTCTGAATGTTGTTTCTGTATAAAAAGAAAGGACAAGCGCTGCAGCAAACTTGGACACAAAAAACAACAAGAACTATTGTTCATGAAATACAAGCTGGGGTCTGAACGCACCAACTCTTCCCGGGTGGCTAACAAGAACGCTGAGCCGAGCGTCTCTGCTGATCTTTGGGGACGAGAGGTTCCAGGGGGAAAACTTGGATCGTACTTTGGTCTGCCCGTTTGGCATCTCTTTTCTCCTGAAGCAGCGTCGATTTCTCTTCTCCCGCATGTGACTGGCAGTGCTCCCACTCCAATAGCCCTCTTCCTCTTGCCCGTCCAGTCCCTCCTGTTTAGGAAGCCCTCCTGCGTTTGCAGAGGAAGACGAGCAGGAGGAGGAACCTCCGTGGGTCTCCGAGTCCGAGTCTACCAAAAAGCTCTGAAGATTCCCCAGCTGGTTTTTCTCCTCGACGCTCAACTGAAGCTTTCGCAGGGAGTGCTTGGGACGCGAGCCTGGTCCCGCTGAGGAGACATCCTCTGAAGGAGCGGGAGATGAAGGTTTGTCTGGTGTGGAAGGGTTAGAAAGGACGACTGTGCGAGGTTTCGCTACTGGGGGAGAGGGCTGAGAGCTGGGAGAGGGCTGCCGGGAAAAGCGAGGCTTTGGAACCGGACAGGGCACCGTCTCCCCCTCCTCCTCCCCACCCTCCTCCTTAGGCAACACCTCTACCTCAACTTTAGGTTGAAGTTCAGTCGTACTTGTAGACTTCTGTGACTCTCTGGAATCTTTGGATTCAAGCACACGCTGGTCATGGTCTTCAGGTCCATGTGACCGAGAATATGATTCACAATCCAGAGTGTTGTCACACTCCTCATCTGATGGACATGGTGTATCATCATCATGGGGAAGCTCCATTTCCTTATTTGCCTCCTTGTGATTTTCTCTTCTATCCTAGAAGGGAAAAAAAAGATAAATAAATTAGTCAACTGATTAGCTACAGTCTGAGGTCATCGCCAACAACAACAGAATGATGTACGCCTGTTGTTTAATAACCCACCTCATAAGAGCTTTCAATCCCAACTGGAAGCAGCAACTCTTCAGAGTGCAGCTCGCAGTAAAACGTCCCTGTGAGAAATGGTGAAGAAGATTTAGTATCAGCAATACAGAAAAAAAAAGAATGTTGGCAGCATGTTATTACTGAGGTAGTTAAAGAGGAACCAGGTACACTAGAAAACACAAGCGCGCTTTCATTTGAGGTTCTGATTTAATATTTATTACTGGTGAGATTCAAGGTCCTTTTAACACATATTCATATGTCCACGCACATATTTCAGTGTTTCTAGTTTGTAAAATGACACAACGGTTGGAAATGAGAGATTTTACTAGAAAAGCTTATTATGTACTGCGTAAATTATTTTGTACTTTTTATAACGTGAGCTCACGTCTGACTACTGGAGTGGTTAATGGTTAGATATGAAGCCAGTGGGGAAATGGTCCAACAACTCAAACAGACACCCATTCAAAAACACTGACTTTTCTCATAAAACACTAAGTCGAAGATCTTTACCCACAAGTCATTATGGTTTTGTAAGCTAGAATCGGGTCCTTCTGATTAGTGTCCAGACAGCCTTTCAAATAATTTTATAATTCAGCTTTATACAAGTTTTCAAATGAACACACATTTGTGCATAAATATTTTTTAATATTTCAACAATAATGCTTCAGTCCCATCCCTTGCCCAAAAATGGAGATTTAAAAACCAAAAAAAGAAAAAAAAAAAAAGAAAAAGAAAAAAAAAGAGGAACCACAAAACTATTAATAACAGAATCAAAGAAATAAGAACCAAAACCTGATCCCGACCATGGGAGGACATTTTGTGTTACAGCTGTTGAAAACAGAAATAATGGAGCTTCAAAAACCAGGAAGTAGAAACAAGTAGTTCTACTGAGAGCTGCTAGATTATGGAAAAAAATTTAAATAAAGCGCCAAAAGTTCTACCTCACCTGCTGTTCAGTCTAAATCTGTCAGGCTCCAAGTCAGCAGCACCAGTTCTCCTGGCTATTGTGTACTGTCCTCCTGGTCCTTATTCACAATTTCTTTCTGATTTCTCAGACTTATTTCTGATCTAGTTCTTCAGACAGATAAGGTCATCATAGTTGGGGATTTCAACATTCATGTGGATGTGGGGAGTTTCAGCCTTAGCTCTAGTTTTACGGCTCGAGTTGACTCAGTTGGATTCAGTCAACATGTGGAGGGACCCACTCACGACTGCAGTCATATGCTGGACTTGGTTCTAACTGATGTAATCAAAGTGAAGTATTTAGCCATCTTCCTCCCAAACCCAATATGCAGAAATGTGGAGTCTTAAAGAGTTGGAAAGAAAGTGGCGCTCTACAAACTCAAAATAATCTCCTCTAGCTTGGAAAGATAGTTTGGTAATGTATAAAGGAGCTTTTTGGAAAGAGAAAGAATAAGAAAACTTATCATTCATCATTAATTAGAGAAAATCAGAATAACCACAAATTTCTTTTCAGCGCTGTAGCCAGGCTGACTCAGACTCACAGCTCCATAGAGTCATGAATTCATCTCATTTAACTACTGATGACTTTATGAACTTCTTTATTAACAAAATAGTAAATATCAATAGACCAAATTCACATTCTCCTACCAACTATGGGGATTACATCAGACAGCACAGAGACCTTGGAACCAGCTGTACCTACTGGTTCTTACCTAGACTGCCTCTCTCCTTTTGATATTTGTGAATTGATTGTTTACTGGACCCTGTTCCTTCTAAGCTTATAAAATAATTTCTTCCCAATATAGGTTCTGTAAGCCTGAATCATGCCAATGCATCCTTTATAACTAGATATGTACCAGGAGGTTTTAAGATTGCAGTAATTAAACCTCTAATCAAAAAGAGGTCTTTGGATTCTAACGATATAGCCAGCCACAGGCCTGTTTCCAACCTTCCTTTTATTTGCAAAATTCTTGAGAAAATTGTTTCAAATCAGCTAAATGATTATCTTTGCAGACACAATAGAAATAATGAGCTTTAATCAGGGTTTAGACCTCATCATAGCACAGAAACTGCAGTGGTCAGTCACCAATGACCTTTTCATGGCTTCTGACTGTGGATCTGTCTCTGTTCTTGTCACTTTTCTTTCATTTGCGTGATATCAAGAAAACTAGAAACATCCTGACTCAAGAGGATGTAGAGAAATTAGTCCATTCCTTTGTTCCCTCTAGGCTGGATTATTGTACTGCATTATTTTCTTGCTGTACAAACAGCCTTGTTAAAACCTTCAACTGGTCCAGAAAGCTGCAGTACCAGCACTAACCAGAACTGGGTATAGAGACCACATCTCACCAGTTCTAGCTTCATTACATTGGCTCCCTGTTAAATTTAGAA